>JAVSBS010027663.1:37970-67678 GCA_033124195.1 Coracias cyanogaster
GGACACGATCCTGGGCCCCCTGCTCTGGGTGAGCTGCTGGAGCAGGGGGTTGGAGGAGATGATCTCCAGAGGTCCCTCCAACCCCCACCATGCTGGGATTCTGGGATTGAAGATACGTTTACATAAACACGCACACATATATATACACATAGATATATTGGTGTGTTCGCGTATATATATATATATATAAAGCCCAATGAAATCTCACGATGAGACCACTCATCCTGGACTCCAGATCACAATTAATTCCCCCTCTCAGCATAGCTGGCTTTAAGAAAGAGCCATCCCCGTGCTGGTGCTCAGCTCAGCCCACGCACCTTCTCCGAGCCCCGGAGCAGACCTGGAGCCCGGGGACCGGTGCCGTGGGGAGCAGCATCCCCGCATGGATCACGCACCGCTCCCAGCATCGGGATGTCCGTAGCAGGCGTCGGGATGTACGACGCCCGAGCAGGCATTCAGCAGAGGAACGCTGCTCTAAATAGCAGCGGAGGCAGGAGAGGATGGAAAAACCCGAAAAGCAAACATATTCAGGAGTTCTGAAAATCAAGCTGTGATAAATATCAGCATAACAAGCCTCATTGGGGAACACACCGTTCTCCCAGAGGAGACGTCTGACTATCAGTGCCTTTAGAAACACTCTTTCTCCAGGGCTCTGCACCGAGCGCGGGGTAAGATAAACACGAGCGCCTTTTCCCAGCCTGCTCATCTACAGGCATCTAAATTAAGAGGTGGTGTTATCAGTGATAAAAGTTCATTGAGGGTTCATTTCAGTTGGTTTGAAGGTTTTTAAGGAGAAGAATAAACAAACAGCAATTAGCACCATATTTAACATCCCTGACATTTTGTGCAGCCTATTTCTATCGCTGGTGGAGGAAGATCTTCTGCTCTGGTGACTCGCCGAGTCTCAGCGCGACGTTCATGCGTCTGCCTCAAGAGACTCGCCGTGTAGGAGACGGCACCTCGTGGCTACGTCACCCGTAGGCATTGATGAGGCGGCAGCGGCTCAGCACCGCTCTTCAACCACAGTTAATCAACCCTCAGAGTCCTTCCGAGAGAAAAGAAAACTCCATTTTTGGTGCTGCAGTTGGCAGGAGCCAGCGCAGCACTGTTGCTCTCACCCACCCTGGGTGCTCCACGGTCACTCCTGGTGGCCACTCCTGCTCTGGTGGTCTACCAGACCAAAACATCCTATGCTGGGAATGCCGTTGAAGGTTGTTAGCTTTAAGGAACAGATCCCAAACTCCATCGAAGCCCCTTGCCAGGGACAGAGATGGAGCCGTTTGATGGAGCACCCGCCCGCTGTCGCAGTGCTGGGGAGTGGGATCATTAGGCATTTCAGGGAAGATAGTTAAAGGATAAAAAGTAGAGGCAGATAGTCTACTGTGCTTAGCTTACTGATGTGCAGAGCTCTACAGTACAGACGTCTTAACACATAAATTTAACAATTATTATTGTGTTGCCCTTTTCCAAGAAAGGGTAAAGGAGATTTGTAGGAGCACTTAACACATGTAAATCCCCACCTCTTTAAACCAAAGCAGTGTGTTAAATGGGTCCATAAATATCATAAGTATTCTGTCCTTTTAGAAATCATACCTTTTTTCCTCTCCTTTCAATGCAATTAAACCTGTGCCTTATTGTAACACAACTCTTGGGAACCAGACATTTAAAAAACTCTAAACAGGTGTTTATTGAGACAGACAATGATCGCGTTGGGTTAAACGCAAGTTGAAGTCAAAGGCAAAAGGCATTCTGCAGAGCGCACGCTCCTGAACCACCACGTGGCCGTTGCTTTGCCAGAGAGGGGGTCAAATCTCGTTCAGCCCCATCTCTCCCCCACATGTGAGAGCTGAAATGTTCACCTGGGCCTTCACTTCCTTCTGTCAAAGACCTTTGGCAGCCAGGGTGGGACTTGCCCCATTGTCTGGCTTCTCTCCTGCGTGGTCACTTGCATTCTTGAGGATCCCTGCCTTCATCCCATGGTAGGTGCCGAATGGAGACCACCCAAACCTCGCCCCAAAGGACTGGTGCAGATCCACCGGCTGCAAAGAGTGTGGGGCAATTAGAGCAGGTGCAGAAGTCTCCCGATGGCTGGTGGGACTGATCCCACCTCAGCGATGTGCACTTGAAGTCCGGCTTTCCAGGTCTTTTTATTGCAATTGTATCCTTGCTTGTCTTTGGTGGTTTCTCACATAGTAATGGACACCACCAGCACTTTGCTGGTAGGGGAAGAATAACGTTTTCAGTAAATTCATGGCCAATTAGTCTTTGCACTTGCAGACAAGTCAGCTGGTGACCCAAGGCAGAGGACACAGGCCCCGGAGACAACCCTGGTCTCTCCATTCCCAGACCATCCACCATGGCGGATGCTTCCTGAGGAAAACAACCCTTCCCAGGGCTGGTGAGCTCCTGGCGAGCCCCCAGCAAAGCCCTGGTGAGCCCCCAGCAAGCTCCTGGTGAGCTCCCAGCGAGCTCCCAGCCCACACGCTGCAGGAGAAGTCCTCGTGGGCCATTTCCATGCCCTGCACCACAGTTTGTTTCTCTAGCTGTTCCTTGCAGAACACCTTCAGCACATTTAGCATGATTGAAAGGTGCCTAATGTATAATTTATATGTTATGATTATTGCACAAAGCCCCAGTTGTAAATTAATGAGGTTGGCCGGTACTAAACTGCTGTGTTCTGGAGTTAAAATTCACTCGCTGGCCTGCTCCTTTTATGATTCCTGTCATAACTCCGTGGTGTTGCATCGCTGCCAATTTAACTACACTTTTACCAGCACGATGAATAAGGAGAAATGAAAATCGCATTTGGCACTTTTAATCAGATAATTATTTTTAAGAAAGTAGCAGGAATGTTAAATACGCTTCCCATTTTTTTCCATCTGCTCCGGCTGACGCGCAAGACTGGTGCTCTAATAACGAGGCAGATCTCCCGAGCATGCCTCCTAATGAATATTTCAGGGTTATTCGTGTCCCGAGGTGCGTACGTGGTGTCTGCTTGCAGGACATCTGGCTGCAACATGTGCCTTGTTAAGTTACACCTGTAAATCTGAGGTCAGCGGCTGAGCCTGGAAGGGGGCAAATAAAGAGCCCGATGAATGGGGTCATTAATGGTGCCAGGTGCTGGTGGGGTGGGTGTAGGCTCTGCTCCGGCGTGGGCACGGCTCGGGGCAGCGGCCCGGCCTTTGGCAGCGCCCGTCTAGGGGGTCAGGAAGCAGGACCACCGTTAATCACCCCAGCGCGGTTACGTACCCGATGCTGCAGCCTTAAAAAGGCTTTATCCAACTGCACTCCCGTAAAATAATGAACTTCCCATAATTCTGTACTATTTAACTTTCCTCACACAAGCCAGCCAAGCTGCATGTTGTATAAACCTGCTCCAGTGTTTGGTTAAGGTTCAAAGCCAGCCCAAATACTTTTTCTTCTGGATGAAAAAATTCACTCGCTCTTTTTCCCCTTGGCTTGTTCCACTCCTGGACACGCTGAGTAAATACATAACGCAATCCAGCAAAGAGCAAGTGCTGGCGTGGGACTCTTCCCAGCCCTGGAGCACCAGCAAGGAGGGGAATTGTCCTCTCCTTGAGTGACTTTCTCACAGCTTTTCCAACAGCCAGCACAGGACCGAGAGCCAGGAGAAAAGTCAAGGAAAAAGGTCACACGCTGCGGGTTTTATAGCCAGCCCAACCGGGGCTACATCGTCAGGACTAACCCGAGGAGGGAAGCAGAGTTCTGAAAACGGGAGCAATTGTTTGCGACATCTGTGAAAGGGAAGATGCTTCACGGGCACAGGGCTCTCTGCGCCGGCAGTCACACCTCTCCTGGGCTCCAAGGGGAGGGACCTCTTTCCGCTGGGTGGGAATTGCAACACAGACAGGAATGTTTGCTGTTTTTCCTCTGAATGTGTTTGTTTGTTTAAGCAAACTCTGGAAAATCAATTTCTTGTTAATGTTACCCTTTCTCCTGTTTACAAGCAGATGAGCACTTGGTAAGACACTTTCCTTAGATGTGGTGCTTCTGGACATGGTCTGGTGGTCAGGGAGATGTTGGATGAAGGTTGGACTTGATGATCGTAGGGGTCTTCTCTAACCTAAATGATTCTGTGATTTCTCCCCTCCAGAGCTGCTGTTGGTGCCACTGTGCTTCTGAACACAGCACCTCACCTGGACCTTAAACTTGAGAAGAGCTGAAAGCGCGGTCGAGGAGACACTGCCCGTGCTGGGAGCCAGGGCACTCAGCCACTCCAGCCCATACCTTCTCCAGAGCCTTCACCCTCTCCCTGGCCATGGGAAATCAAAGCTGGACTCAAAGAAAGAGATGCTTCCCCTAACTAGCAGGGAAACTCTCCTGAGGTGGGCACTTGGACCTGCCAGGTGTTGGGGAAGCCTTTATTGTTTGTTGCACAGAAGAGCAGAGAGAGGACGACGGGGCTGGATGAAGACTGAAGGCTTTCCTGGGGGGGAGGGCAATGGATGCCACTGGTCCCCATGTTGCCCGCACCAGGCTTTCAGCAGGTCAGGCTCAGAGGCTTGGGTGAGCTTCTGGCTTCCAGAAAGGTTTAAAGTCTGCTTTTTCACTAGTAAAAGGAGTAAGGACAACAAAGTGGACTTGGAAGGGGGAACATCTCCCGTTGAATTTTGCCGTTGCTATAGTGATTGATTAAATTAAAAACAACAAAAAAAACCACACCAACAAAAAAACCCACAACCAACTTGTAAATTCAAAATCCTAATTGTACTGACAACAATCTAAATGTGGTTGGAACAGTGAGTCACACTCCAGATTATGTGTCTCAAATAAGGTTTTAATTTACATTTAACAAGGCAATTATTGTACAGTATGTTAATTCAGCATCATCCGATTAACAAAGCCGCGCTGCTCGAGCGCTAGCACCCACGGTGTTCAGTTAGATCTATGGCTAGTGCACAGCTCAGCCTCCCTGGGACGCTGGGTGCTAATAATTAACATACAATAAACACGCATGCAAATGCACTTTCCAGATTTGTTAAGACAGCAGCTGGGTATTTATTACGCGGCAGGTGATTATTAGAAGCAAAGACCGTGTAGAGAGGCCCAACAACCCCGGAGCAAACACGGGCACCGCGTGTGTGCTGTGTGCTGCCCCGTACATTTGTTTAATACCTAATAAAAATCCTGAACGCCTCTGGCATACGTGACATTGAAGTGTTTTATTCAGAACATCTAATTCGAAGCTCTACCAGAATTTTTTGCTGAATGTTTCTGTTTGGTCTCGTCGGCAGCACTGGAGAGTTTCCATGGGAGATGTTCATATCCTTGTCGCTGCTAGGAGCCTGATCACCTGGCTCGCTGACAAGCCCCAGGCACCACCAAAATGAGAGAGGTCCAAGTGTTTAGCCCCTCTGTGAACGCCACAGAAAGCACCCAAACCAAGAGTGTTTGTTGTCAAAGGAAATAAACCTCCAGATATTCCTAAGAGGACCCTCCAAGTCCCAAGACCGGTGCTGCTGTGGCTCCTGATAGACGCCGGCTGTTCCCAAAGGATGCCAGAGCTGGGGAAGCTGCAGCCTCCTGGATGGTCTCTTTCTCGCTTCATGCTCACCATGGCCATCATAGTCCTGATGGCCAGCAAAGCTCTGTTGCTGCATTTTAAGCTCCTCCTTTCCAAGGACCAGCTATGAGCCTGGAAGGGATTCTCTCTTTTGCTGAGACACCTCATGGTCCTCAACAGCTTCATCCCACTCACCTTTTCTTTCTCTGTACACCTAAGCAACTTCTCCCCAACTAGACACTTTTCATCCTGACTTTGTCCTTGCCTAAGTGCCCCTGCTGAACTCATTCCCATCTCATTTCAGGCATTTTTTTTGGTGCCTTTTCTCATTTGCCAGACTGATTTGGTGCTACAGCCCTGCCCTATCCTGCCAAAGGTGTGTGTTCACCACATGGGCTGTGCCTGTGGCCTGAGCTCTGCAGACCCAGACCAGGACTGCTGCTGACACAGCCCAGCTTTGTTGCTTCTCCCGGTCCCAGAGGGTGATGGCCAACAGCCCCATAGCTGTCATGGTCAGGTCTGAATGGCCAAGGATTCAAGAATGCCTACAAGCTCCAGCAGCTTGGAGCCTTTGCCACTGTTCAAGCTGGTGGACAACCTTCTGTCTGTGCAGAGCATTCAAGCTCTGACAGTGGCACAGCCTGAGATGAGTACCTCCCAGCTCCATAGCCACCAGGAGACCAGACTCCCAGGTGTGATACCTCACTGGTTCTGCTGTGGAACGAGCGCTTGCTTTCTCTGCGCTCTAGCCTGGCTGGGTTTGGTGAAGACAACAGATTTCCCACAGCACAGGACACACCCCTAGAGCTTTCCATGCTTTTCCTTACAAAACTTTGAATACCCTGATTTTGCACCAGGCTGAAAACTAAAAAGATAAAACCTCCGGTGAAGCATAATGAAAACATTTGGTTTATTCCTGAGCCCCGTACTGCAGAGACGGCTGCATGGCATCCTTCAATTCGTTTTCCATCTCATCCCATAAAAGCTTCCGTTTCTTAGTGTCAGAAGTTGCCAAGGAATTCAGGGCCTTCTTCCAGAAATTAGGTCAATACACAAAGTCTTAATAATGAGTTGTTGGTGACTCAGCTCTGGGCCTTGGCGAGGGCGGGCGGAAGTTTTCTGAGCTGGCTCTGACCCTTCCTCCCTGCGAGATCCCAGGGGGTCATAATGACCAGCTGCGCTGACCCCAAACCTGCCGCTTATCTGCAAGGCTCTATCTTCTCCCATAAACTATTTAACGCATACGGAAAACCCCATGAGAAGATTAGGAGCCATTGTGGAGCCGAGAGCCATCAGGATAGAGATGACATCAACATCTCCATCTTCCCAACACAGACAAACAGCACCACCTCAAAGCCGTCTCCATGACTATTCGAGACAGAAGTCCAGATGAAAAACGGGGCCATTCCCTCATAAAACCTTCAAGATAGGGACGATTTCATGGTAAACAGAATGTTTTGCTGAATGAAGCAGCACCATAACACGACACCGGGTCACGTTTCCCACTACAGAGCAGGACCAACTCTACGATCGCTCCTGAAGCCCACAGACATTTCCCTGGGAGATGCCTCCTGAAGCCTTTAGGTGCCAAAGGGGACCATCTCTGGGCTCTCACCCACCTCTGAGGCCATTTTGGTGCTGGGCCAGGAGCCCAACCAAGCAAAACCAACCTTTCTACAGCCAAAAACCAGTTCACAGCACCAAAAAGCCACAGTGAGCTGGGACCTTGGGGTCTGCTGCAGGCAAGGCCCTGGAGCCAGGTATCCCTGCCCGGCCAAGCCCAGCCCTGACAATAATCATTTATTTTAAGCATGAGCTACTTCTAAACTACTAATTGATTTTAAGTCATTTTGGATGGGTATTTATCTCTACATAAATCACAGTTCCTCTTAAATCCGTATTCCCCAGTGCATCTATAATTGCGGTTGATCACTAAATCCCAGGCTTTTACCTGCAACGCACGTTCCACAACTGGTGGACTTTGGGGTTTTATTGCCACAGGACCACCCTCTTCCTAGAAAATGAAGGGTGAGCTCAAACCTTGTGAGCGGCAGCAGCTCGCAGAACCAGTGCTGGCTGCTAAAGTTGTTTTCCTATGAATATAGATCATGGTTTGGGTTTTTTTTTTTACATAGCAAGTAAACAGATGCATAAAGATGCATTATTTCATAAGCACAAAAAAAAAAAACCTGCAGCAAGTACAGTGCTTTTAATTTGTTTTTATGATTGCTTGTAATTAATTAGCATCAAAAGTAAATTATCAACAGAGCTAAAATCTGAAATTGTAGCAGCAAATGCAGGAATGATTTCGCTGGTTTATCTTCACACTAAGGTGGAAAAAAGAAATTATCCTTTTTTTTTAACTATGCTTAAATTAAAGTGTCAAAAGCTAGTGGCAGCAGAGCCTAAAAATGTACAAAAAGAGAAATAATATTCTATAATTACAAGCTGTGCAGAGAGCACGTCACGCACATAAATATTTAAGGCAGCTCCAGCAAGTTTAGCTTGTTATTAAAGTTGGGTTTCAAAACGAATTTTTAGAAATCATGTTTACACTTTATGGAGCAATTTATGAGGTCACTGTTCATGCACCTCATCAAAAACTTCAGCCTTCGACTGAAAGCCATAAAATGGAGGCATTTTGACAGGGTCTGGAGACTTTTAACAAGTTCTTGCTGCTCGGCTCCACAAGCTTCCCCTCCCCAAGATAAACGGCGGAGCTGCCTGTGCTTGGGTCAACCTAAACCAAACCAGCAGGTTCCCCAGGAGTGATCTCCGTGACCCCCATCCATTTCCCTTGACATTTACTGCCCCGGCTTGCTTTGCTGTCAAATGGTTTACACAATCTTTTGGAGAAAGGACATGGACATGAAAAGAAAGGAGGTGGCTGTTTCAGGAGGCGAGTTTGCATCTGCAGCAGCTCCCCAGCCGCGGTCCCGGCCCCACAGGAATGCATCTGATCTCCAGCGCTCGCCCAGCCAGCCAAACTCCAGCAGCAAAACGGGGAGGAAAGCGGAGAGGAAAAAATACAGAGATGAATCATGGGGACATTCTCCCACTCGCAGCAGCTCCGAGGGAGCTGCTGTTCCTTGCCTGTGCCAAGCAAGTCATATTAAGACGTTTTGGTAGATTTGTGGACCGTGGAAGAGGCACAAGGGTCCACCTTCCAACAGAGCAGGGAGAAAACTCCAAAATGCCATTTTGAAAACCTCACCGAAGGAACACTGTAGGTTCTGCATAGGGAAACAATAAAGACACACTTTCATTAGGGCCCCAGCAATGATGGAAGGCTGGAAGCCCTCTGCTGGGAGGCCAGGCTGGGAGAGGTGGGCTTGGTCAGCCTGGAGGAGAGAAGGCTCCAGGGAGACCTTCTGGTGGCCTTGCAGGACTTCAAGGGGGGCTAGAAGAAAGCTGGGGACAGACCTTCGAGCAGGGCCTGTTGTGACAAGACAAGGGGTGATGGTTTGAAACTAAACGAGGGAGATTTAGACTAGAGAGAAGGAAGGAATTTTTTTACTCTGAGGGTGCTGAGCCCTTGGCCAAGGTTGCCCAGAGAGGTGGTCACTGCCCCATGCCTGGGGGATGCTCTGAGCAACCTGCTCTGGTTGCAGATGTCCCTGCTCCCTGCAGGAGGATTGCACTAGATGACCTTTAAAGGTCCCTTCCAACCCAAACCTTCTGTGAGTCTGTGAACTTTGAAAGTCCTAGAATGTCTGTATATTAATGTAGAGTAAGATTTTATGGCAACACACTCTTCATTAGAGTACAGATGCGTGATCTTTTGCACCAGGGAGGCTTTCCTAGACATCCTCATTGGGCCACTTCAGTTTTAAAGGCCGAGCATATTAAGACTAAAACTTCGTGCCTGGTATTTCTCCAACTGGAAGCCTGGCTTAGAAGTTCCCAGCTCCGAGATCTTACTCAGTAGGTCTGCTCACCTTGTTTTACAGAATAACCAACCATGACTACAGAATCGGGATCGGACTCGGAGTCCAAGGATAAAGAGCAGGATCAGCAGGAGAGCCCTGCGCAGCAAGGGGCAGCCGAGACCCAGCCGCAGGACCAGCAGCAGCAGCTGAGCGAAGAGCAGCAAACCGCACTCGAGCAGTTCTCGGCCGTGGCAGCCCACAGCACGCCGGTGAAGAGGGAGCAGGTAAGGGATCTTGTGTACCCAAGGAGCTACGTGTCCACTTGTTGCTCCTGGGAAGTGTTCAAGGTCAGGTTGGATGGGGCCTTGAGCAACCTGGTCTAGTGGGAGGTGTCCCTGCCATGGCAGGGGGTTTGGAACTAGATGATCATTAAGGTCCCTTCCGACCCAAACCATTTTGTGATTCTGTATGAGAGAGAATAAACAGAAAATTCCTGGTTACGTCAATTATATTGCAAAAAGGTACTGAGATACTATGATGAATGTAGTTGCACTAAAACCTTTTTGAAATAAACCAAAATAGTTTGTTGCATTTGGACTGACTTGCTATGCCAAGTTGTTGGTATACATGACATAGGGATACTGACATGTGCATGAAGAAGCTTTCTAAGATTTCTAATGATTTCAGTGCATGAGAACATAATCTCCTGTTTGTCTCCTCGGCAAATTTCAGAATTGTTTTACAGTACAGTAGCTTTGCATTGAAGTGCATCTTGAAAACGAATCAAGGTGCTGTTCTGTGGCATTTGTGAGGTCTTGAATGTGACTTTTGAATGTAGAGGTAAAGAACATGATTCCCAAATTTTTAAGATCCTCTCTCTTGAGAGAAACTACCTCTGTGTTTGAACAGAAGAGGGAAAATCCAGTTGAAAAACTATACCCCTTGTATCTCTAAAAAGCAAAATTTGCAGAACTCCATAGTGAAGCAGCCCGTAGTGACTAGTTCTCTCCTCTGCCTTCCCGCTACCGAATAAAGGCAACAGCAGATGAGCTTAAATGCTGAATATAGACTAAACATAATGAGTTTGGAAAATGAGTGGTGGGTCGTAGTGATGGCTATAATGTCTCAGGCATAATTGTCAGTTGGTCTCAGATGCTTGAGACTATCTAATTGTACTTTTAATTCTTTGTTTCCCCACAGTTACTTGTGTGAAAGGATGCTATATCCTAGCCACTAGCATTAATCTTCCACCTAAGCAATTCCTGTAATTGTGGTGGAGATTGCTCATAGAACTTAGCACGGTGTGAAAATGTATTACTATGGTTGAGATGGGAGTCTAGTTGGGGGGAAATTTCTTAATGAAATGTCATGTTGGGAGATGTAGATTGACACCCAAATGTGGGGAAAAGAATTACCAAGTAAACAATTCCTCTAGTTGAGTATGAAAGTTGTGATTGAGGGAAGATGGTCAGTGATGCCTTTGAGGCTGGAAGCTGTTTCCAGGAGCCCGGCAGTGAGGGAGCCATGGTGGGAAATAATCTGATTAATTATATTTTTAGATATTTTTGTAGAGTTCAGTAGTATTTTCTATTTTGCCAAGTAGGTATTCTAATAGCTTCTTGTTTATAGCTACAATGTACAGCACTTGCAAGCTGGTTTTGTTCTGTAAAATGTAACACTGTGTTGTGGATGTGCACCTTTGGATTCCCTATCGCTGGAATCATAATCTTGTGGTATAAAAATAAGGGCTTATGATTGTAAAATTATTAAACTGCATTTTGGAAGACCTTTTATTTGGTACTAAAGTAATTTGACTAGAACAAAAAGGTTACTCATGGTGTTAAAAAGTAGTGGACAATAGGTCAAAACCTCATAAGCTTTGTTTTTAATGACATACTGACAGGAGACATTCCTGGCCTTATATTGAACACTTTTATCAACAGGAAAAAACCCTTCACTGATAAACATAACAAAAACTACTGATGTAATTAAAAAAAAAAAATAAATGGAAGTGCTGCAGAGCAATCAGATTTTCTTTAATAAGCTGTACTCTGTCAAATTGTGTTCGAATTTTAGATGATAAACGCAGAGAGACTCTTGGCTGTACTCACAGGGCAGAGAACCCCGTCCTAAAAAAAAGTGGCTTTACCCTGGTGATGAACCAACTACCAAACAAAGTCTTTTCATCTTAAGTGTGGTCCCAGAATGTGTCCGAGGGCAGGGAAGGAGCATGCTAAAGGTTCTTCTGCATTGGACATTGATGTAACTGCTCCTGTAAGGCTTTGTCTTGTTCTAGCTCTTGCAGACCAGTGACTTTTTGTTGAATTTGAGGATGCAAAGGTTTGACACAATTTAGGATCAGAAGCATGACTTTCTAGGAGCTTCTCAAGGAGCTCGGTCTTTTCTGCAAGTAGATCAAGGGATAGCTTGGTGAAACCCAAGAGATACCTGTACAAAGAGCATCAGGGAGTTCTACCATCTGCCAGGCAAAGCTGTAAGAAAATCTAGTGACTGTTAAGTTTAAGATAAACTGACAATTAAGAAAAACAAGCCAGTAATACAGGATGCTTGTTGCTGGAAGAGCTTACCATGGACTATAGTGGAGCCCATGGCCCTGGCAGTTTTGTAATTACGATGTTTTTCTAGGTGTCTGTTACAATCTATATTGGAGAGCCTGTCAGCCTGATGAATACAGCAGTATCTTCTAGGCATAATAGTACTAACTCATTTCAGTTAGGATGGTTTTTGTGCATCCCTGGGAGCTGTGGACCTCTCTTTCTGCATGGCTGGTCCATTTTCTGGTATGTCTCCTCATTTCTTAAGAACGTAAGATGTGCCGATGTGTTGGAAGGAACTGCAGGTCCATCTGTCCTGTGCCCAGGAGTGACCACTAGTGGATGCTTAAGGAAAATATCATGCGTGTTCTGCTCTTGCTTTCCATGAAGCATCTCCTTTCATGGTAACTGTTGGATGCTGAGCTAAATGGACGTGTGGCCAGTGTAACCTAGTGCAGCCATTGCTACGTATGAGATAAAACAAGCACACACTGGTGCTTTTCTTGCCTTTGGCATTTACCAGTTTATGGATTTCTGAGCTAGCTTTGTGTTGTGGCCATTTTTATCAGTGACCAGTGGTGGGTTTTCCAGAAACTTGTCTAATTCCTTTTAAGAACCACTTAAAGTTTTGGCATCCACGATACCCATGACACCAGATTTTACAATTTAATTACATACTCCATGACAAAGCTTCCTGTTGTTTTTAATATGCTGGCTTACAACTTCAGTCCCTAGACACTGAAGTGAGACACGGTGCATATTTTCTATGTGTTTGTTGCCATTCCCCACAGTCGTGTCTTCCTCACACCAGGGAGTCCCAGTGCATTTCTTCTTTTCTGTTTTCAGCAAGCTGGTCTATGCCTTGGACCATACTTGTGGCCTGTCCAGGCATTTTTCTAGTTCTCCATCTTTTTTTTTGAGATCGATGCATCTTGAATTTAAGTAATGCCATTATAAGGTTTGGGGTTTTAGTCCTCCTCTGAATAGTACCTAACATTATTTTTGGCATCTAATTCAATAATTGCTTCACTTTTATGATTAATTTATTGATCTTGAAGCTCCTTGTACAGTTTCTCTTAGACTGTACTGACATCTAATGGTAAGGCAAAGTGGCTTAACCAGGCTTAATGGCAAGATACATTGTCTGACAGGCAAATATAATTAGATATTTTCTTCGTAATGCAGTATTAATTTTTGTAAGATAAGATGGAATAACTTCAATTTTTGCATAGAAAGTCTGACCTAGTACTTTTTCTTCTGGCCATTAATCTCTTTTTGTTCTGCTCTTAGGGCCACACCTATTTTAAATTGTAGTTTAAATCTTTGCAAGAGTAGTTCTGGGTACAGCAAAAATGGTGTGATAGTTTTATACTGCAGAAGTTTTTAGTATAAGTCACTCTATCTCCAGATAAGGATGGCAGTATGAAATAAAATGTAAGAACAAATAATGCCCTGCTGAACTTTGGAATGGGATGTTCCACTGTTGGTGCCACAGTCTTGCTGCATTTTGAAGAAATAGGCTAACAAAGGTCTTTCTCCTCTTTTTCTCATCTGCCTGTTTGAGGTTCCTCTATATTTTTAATTGGGCATTTTTCAAACTCCTACTGATAAATACTGCTGAATAATACTTTTGAACTTTAGAAAGAAAACAAAAATTGAGTTAAAATATTAGTCCTGAAGTGATATTCTTTTTCGGTGTAGTACACTGTAACTTTAGCATGATGCAAGTATCACCTAACTTCCACTGTGATCCATCATTCCTCTGATCAAAATTTTGTTTTTTACAGAACCACTACTGCTGTTACTGACACTAGAAATGCTCAACTACAAGTTATAGAGCTTTTTCAAGCTTCTTACCCTTTGTCAGCATTAGAGCTCATCTCTTGCCAGAGCCTCAGAAAGTTGACATCTTCACTGTGTAAATGCATCTTTGCTTTTATTGGAACATTAAGCTAATTTCTCTGACTTTAGCATTTTTATGTGTCACTTTCTGCTGTTTATCAACTTGATACTGTCCTCTCTTTTGTCAAACACAAGGTATGTTCTGCACTAGAGAAATATTTTGAAATTTAGATAAATTTCCGTTTCTCTATAATGGCTTTCTCATGGTCTAAGTAGTCTTCAGCACATGTCATAGCCTGTCATTTTCCCCAAAAAGGGAAAACCTGAAACTTAATTTCTAAGGAACGTCCATAATTGTTGTAGAGTAAGTAATTCTTATTTGTGGGCTGTGTGTTGAGTTAGGTTTGCAGAAACACCATGTCAGGCTTTGGGAAGAGTGAAGTCCACAACATGGATTTCAGAATTCCAGAGCATTTGGTTTAGATTTGTACTCTGGAGCTCTGTTTTTAGCTGCACTAGCTGGGGAACCAGTTGTGGCACAAAATATCTCCAAGGCTAGGAATATCTGACATCCAGCCCTGAAGCTGGTACACATCCTATGAGTCTTTCTGGATATTTCACTGAAGAGATGCTCAAACATCCATGAAGGGTGGGAGATAAAAAAAACCAAACCCCCACAAAACTGTTTTCTGTTTCTCACTTGTTGAGGTGAAAAAGTGACGTAAGGTTTTCATATTGGTGGTCGTACAATTGAAACACAGGCATCCCTCTGCTTGGTGAGCAGCCCCAGTTCCTGTGAGCATGCTGTCCAGCTCACCAATGACTGTGACAGTTCTGGTGTGAAGTCTTAGGTGTAGTTGTGTTGGATACAAGTAAGAAATTTTTTGTGATGAGACACTGCAACCGTTGCCTAGAGAAGTTGTGGATGCTCTATCCCTGGAAGTGTTCAAGGCCAGTTTGGATGGGGCTTTGAGCAACCTGGTCTAGTGAAAGATGTTGGTCTTCTGAAGGAGGGTTGGGCTAGGTGATCTATTTACTGTGTGAAGCAAACCTCTCTACTATCTGAAATGTATAGTTACTGCAATATGTATAATTATTTAGGATAATTAAAATATTTATAATAAGATGAACAACATTTTCATTATCTTTACTTATTGCTTCCAGGGCTCTGCAGAATGGATATTTCAGGGCTTGTGAGGTGTCCTGGAAAATAGAGATCCTATTGGTTTGGGTGGGAAGGAAAGAAATTTAACGTCATCAAAACCTGATGGCAATGAAATATAAGTACAAACTTAGTTTTTGTTATGATAGCCTTATTTTATAACTTTTGAAAGTCGATAGTAGAAAGAAAAAATATTTCAGTATTTTAATGTACTTTCAGACCAAAGAACATATATTAGCGTGGTTAAATTAAATGAAGATTGAGATTCCCAAGGGTAACATGGAACTTTACCACCTTATTCGCGGTGAGTTAATGATCTGTCGGTCTGTTCTGTGAGTTTCATTTCTGGTTTGGATTTCTTCTGCTTTATCGCCTGATTTGGGACAGCCTACCAATCCTTTCATGCAAAGGAGACTGGCAGGGAGGCAAAGGTAGAAATCAGCCTTTTGCTGTTCCTAGCCGTGCAGGTGAAAGTCTGTGCTCAGAAGAGTTTATACTTGTAATCTTTTTGTGAGTGGACTAACTCTCCAGAGCTTATGCATGATACAGTTGACAATTTTTCTGGTAGGCTTTGCCCATCTGTTTGAATTTTGTAGAAACATGACCTGGTCCAAGCAAAATTCTTCTGTTAGACTGAAGCAAAGGCACACTGCAATGATGGGAGTTCTTCCCTAGTCATTTGGAGTTTGTCTCAACCTACACGTGTGTGTAATTAGCCTACTGGTTTGCCTTCCCCCCCTGCCCTTAATCTGCTTCCTTGTCATTCTCCTCTGGAGAGAGGATCATAGGTTTTGATGGGTCTTCCTTCAAATCTTCTCACTTGCGGTTTATGCTTATCCTTTACTCCATTACCAGTGTTACCTGTTTTGAAAATAAAAGTTACCTGTTCGGAAATAAAAGTTTACTTACTGTTTTAGCCTGTATGATGTGCTCACTCTCCTATACAAATGTTGGAGATTCCCTTTTCCTTTCATCTTCAAGTCTCAGAAAGAGTAAAGCTCTTCCTTTCTCAAGAAAGAGCTAAATGCTCCAGACTGCAACGCCCAGAGGCAAAGTCTCTTTAAAAATATTTTCAAACACTGGAATCATCTGCTTAACTGAAAGGAAAAAATGCTGATATTGTTTTCAACAGTGTATATTTTAGTCTAAAATTTGTACTGCTCAAAAGGATTCTGTACATTGATGGTATCTCCAATGGCTTTGTAGCCAATGGTTGACCTATATGATAAGCAGTGTATATTCTTAAATCACTTGGATTCTCACTTTATCTTAAAATATTGAACTGAAGCCTGATCTTTAATACTATCTAGTATTTGTGTTCTGATTTTTAATTCATTAGGCAGCATGCTTGTATTCTTGGTGAATTTCTCCAATACAATTATTCATGTTGTGGTTTACTAATTGCAGTAACTAATGCTGACATAATTATAAGGCTTTTGTTTTGCTGGGAAATGCTTCCCATATTATCATCTTGTCTTTGTGTTAGAATATGATGTATAATAAAACTGCATGAGGGTTAAATTTAGAACTGTGTTAACGTGTTAATTTCATTTTATTTGCTCAAAAATTTTTTTGGAACTTATGAAAACTTACTAGGAATAAAAATAATTTTAAATCAGTGTTTAAAAGAAAAAACCTACTTGATTAATATGCTACACTTTGATGCTACTGTAGACAGATAGAAAACATCTGGTGACACTTTCAGTGGTAGGTCAATAGTTACAGATGGTCTGTTTTTTACAGCTGTCATCCAGCTTTGTACGTAGAATGACTACAGTGGAAAAATCTTCTGCTGAATGAATAAACGAAACAACACAAGGAGGCCAGCAGGCATATGTTTCTACAGATGTAAAATTAAATAAGCTAGAAAAAATTAAACCAAGACTAGTATTTAAAATGTTCATTGTATTCTGGTTTCTATTTCTTACCTTCTAGATCTTTCTGTCTTGCTATTGAAGGAAGTAAATTATAGAACAGAAGTGATAAGCAAATAAATTATAAATTTTAACAAGGCCAAGTGCAAGGTCCTGTACCTGGGTTGGGACAATCCTTGCTATCTGTGTAGGCTGGGATGATGCGACTGAGAGCAGCCCTGTGGAAAAGGACTTGGGGGTACTGGTGGATGAAAAGCTGGACATGAGCCACCAATGCACACTTGCAGCTCAGAAGGCCAGTCACATCCTGGGCTGCCTCAAAAGAAGCATGGCCAGCAGATCGAGAGGTGATTCTACCCCTCTGCTCTGGGGAGACCTCACTTGGAGTACTGCATCCAGCTCTGGAACCCTCAACAGAAGATGGACATGGACCTGATGGAGCAGGTCCAGAGGAGGACAACATAAAGGAGGACTGGAACCCCTCTCCTACAAAGACAGGCTGAGAGAGTTGGGGCTGTTCAGCCTGGAGGAGTCTTCGAGGAGACCTTATAGCAACCTTCCAGTACCTAGACGGGGCCTACAAGAAAGCTGGAGAGGGACTTTTTACAAGGTCCTGCAGCTATAGGATGAGAGGCAATGGTTTTAAACTAGACAAGGGTAGATTTAGATTAGACATTAGGAAGACGTGCTTTACTATGAGGGTGGTGGGACACCAGAACAGGTTGCCCAGAAGAGAGGTGGTGGAGGCCCCATCCCTGGAGACATTCAAAGCCAGGCTTGATGGGGCTCTGAGCAAGCTGATCTAGTTAGAGATGTCCCTGCTGACTGCAGGCAGATTGGACTAGATGACCTTGGAAGGTCCCTTCCAATCCAAACCATTCTAGTATCTGTAAATCAAAGACTAGTTTAGGACTGATCCTCTACACATTTGACTTAAGCAAAGGCAGGTGGCTGTATAACTAACTTTGGTTTTAAAATGCATGTTAGATTTGATGTAATGCTTGTGCAGTCTTACAACAGAACCACATTCAACCTTGAAGAATGTTGTATTTTGTAAGAATAACCACTGTTGGGAAAAGTAATAAAATTTTTCTAAAATGGCAATATTCTTTTTCCTTTTAAAAGAGAAAAAACTGGGCTTCTGCAGTCTTCATCAATTTTTCTCCTCCTGTTCGTGGGGAATTCACATTCATGGTGGGATGTTATATTCAGCTGGAATCAGGCGTTGTACAAAACACCAGAAAAATCTTGAAGTGGAGGATAAAGAAAAAGACCTGTGGAGGGAAAAGAAAGAGGAGGATGAGGTGGAATAAAGTATTGAAAGCATGATGAATATTGCATTTTAACTCCATATTAAAATGAAAATAAACACAAAGAAAGGAACTTTGTTAAAAGTCCAAATGCACCAAGCAGGGTAGTGCTGGCAAAGGTACCTATTTTAATGCAAATGTGCAGTTCTTGATATTCAAAATATTTTTCTTTATCATTTCATTCAGAGCACGAATCTTTATAATATGTTGATGAAATGTGCCTAGGCTTGTTTTTAGCCTCTAGAAAGAAACAAGTAGATCTTGAGATTCAGTCGCTTGTGAGGCCATTTAATGCCATCCAGAGATGGTGAAAGCTGTTGGGCAGGAATAAAAAGAGCTAGGGAAGTGGATTATTTGGCTCGTTTTAATGTGCACTGTGCTTGTAATACAGCATTTGCCAAGTTTGGTTCTCCAAGTCTAGTGAGATACTTAAAGGAGGATAAGAGTGGTGCTCTGATTATGCTTTTTAGAGGATGTCTATACTTAATTTTTCCCTGTCCGCTTGCTTGTGTGCATTTTATAATCTACTGCTATGATTAGATACTTGTTGAGGGATTTCTCTTCTCTCTCTCCCCATCCCCCCCTTACTACTTCTCAGCGATTTGGCTTAAAATGCAGACTGCTTGTTGCAATACCCTCATGCTGCCTTGCCCAGCTACACGGTGTCTGAAAAGTGCTTAGTTGTATTTGCTGCCAAAGAGCTTGCCTAGTCATGCATAAACCTGCTGCAAATGCCATTTGGCTGATACAGAGGTTGGTGTTCTGTGTTGTCACTGTGATGCGTTTCCTCGTGTCTGTGCCCCTTGGATTGTTTCCTTCAGCTTCCAAGTGTCCAACTCTGCTTTACTTTATCACTGAAAACTTAAAAGTTAAGAATGAGAAGAGTCTTTTCTCTTGCTGTGAAAGTGGGGCTTTCCAGTTTCATTCCAGGTGGCTACATTTCTGTGATTTTATGGGAATCATGGACCTGTG
Organism: Coracias cyanogaster; assembly: GCA_033124195.1. NCBI lineage: Eukaryota > Metazoa > Chordata > Aves > Coraciiformes > Coraciidae > Coracias > Coracias cyanogaster. The sequence continues at coordinate 57,079 of JAVSBS010027663.1, forward strand.
CCTGCCCCAGATAGCTTCTGTAGCTGGCGGTGTCTTCAGTGAAAGGGCAAAGAAGTGTTTGAGAGTCCAAAGGCAGAAAGCAGCAGCTGTCTTGGAGCATTTCTTATGCTGCTTGTTTGAGCTGCGCTATGTGATTTGCATCCCTACATGTTTAGAAGGCAGTTTGTTGTGAAATACCAGGTTATGCAAGATGATTTAAGAGCTTTATGTGTTTTCTTAATTGTTTAAATTGCATATAGCTATCTTTTTGGAAAGAGGTGGGGAAAAAAAAAATCTGTATTTTTAAGTTTAGGAGGTTTATCTTTCTGTTCACAGGTGAAAATACGCTTGTAAAAGACAGTAAGCATTTCTGACCTGTGGCTGGCTTGAGAAGACCATCACCAAGCTGTGTGGAGACGTTCTTTGAGCTTCCACTCTTATGTCTCTAATGGACAAACACAAAGTGAAGCGGCAACGTCTGGATCGCATATTTGAAGGTTAGACATTTCCATTCCTAATGCTAACTGCATCAGTTAAATGGATTACTGATGTTTCTGGTCACTGGAAGTCTTTTCTTTTGGTCATTTGGTGCATTTTTAATTGAGTTGCAGTTCCTGCTGGGATTCTATTAACTGCGTGCAAATGCTGGTTTTGGGTGAAAACAGACATAGACAAATAAAAGCATCTAGTGTGTGAACTCTGTACTATCCTGCAGTTAAGTTTGTTTTCAAGTTAGTATTTTACAGTTTTCTACCTAAACACTGTTAAAAGATGGTGGGTTTATATAAAATAAGAATTGGAAAGGGATAAGATGACCCCGTAATGCTCTCCGGGGTCTTTCTCTGCAGACTTGCTTCGTATTCATGTGGTTTAACAGCCTATATCTGATCTTAGGAAGGAAGTAGAAAATAAAAAGAAAGCAAAACACACACAGAAATCCCAGAAGACCCAAAAACTTTCATGATTACTAATAAAAATAGACTGTAGTCTAGTCAAAGAAGTGTAATCATTTGGGTCAGTCATTTTACCTGAAGTCCCAAATGACCGAGTTGTAGATTCCATAGGAATACTTTGTTCATTTGCTTTCAGAGTTGGCATCAAAGCAGGTTGAGAGATAAGGTGTATTTTTTTTAAGAATATGCATGACTGATTTGGGCTAAGTGAATTTTTATATTAAAATGTTAGCAAGGGAATAGTTAATTTCCTTACTAACCCATTTGACGTGATGGGAGAAAGCGTAGACGCTTCTGGGCACATGGTCTCTGCCTCACGTCTAACAAAGAAGCTGTGAACTGCAGTTGAAACATTTGCTCCTCCACACAGTGGTCTTGAGACTTTTTTCCAGCAGCTGTGTTGGTGTCAGCAGTCCCTGGCAGCTGAGTTCTGTCCTTGTTTTCCCCCTTTCTTTGTGCCAATAGGAGTGTAACCGTATAATGAGCTAGATTGAGAAGATGACTCATACGAGAAATAAACTTCTTTGTTGGTGTATTTTCCATTTAGGTAAATTCCTCAGTCCCGGTCACCGTTCAGCTGACAAAGCAGTTGTATTGAAGGAGGCAGTTGGAAAGGATCAGATGGGACTGTTTACGCTGACGTAGCCAGAGAAGGAGATGTTTCTTTAAAGTATCAAAGGGTGCAGTTCCACATTTAGTTTAGAAGATGAATCTCCTTGTTAGTTTCTTCTAAAACCAGCCAAACCCGCTTGTGATTGCCGGGTCCAAACTGTTCTCGTGTCCCACCGAAACTGTTTGGCCAAGTGGTCAGTTAAACCCGCTCACTGGCAACTAATCCCTCCTCAGAGAAACAGGGAACTGGCTGCTGAGGATGGGGAATTTGGGAAGGCTGTCCCTCTTTCTGGACAGCTTTGCAGATAAAGCAGCTGGAAATGAGCTAGGAGAGTGCTGGTGCACTGCATGGTCCTCTTTGCTGTTCCCAGTCTCCAGTCTTCATCTTATGGTCTCTGTATCTGAGCCCTCAATAAAAAAATGCAGAATGTCATTAGATCAGCTCAACCCACTTGGTGGAATTTCAGCCTCCTTTTGGGCTTATTATTTTGATCAACAGGATAACATAAGAGGAAAATATTTGAGTCTGTGATGATGTGGCAAGGAATGTTGTCAGGGACAGAGGTGACAGCCCAGTAGCCACTGTGACTGTTTGAAATAGCAGTGGCTTCCCCCAGGCTTCGTTCTTTTGTCTGGCTTGTTTTTCCCAGCCCTGCACAATTCATGGCATCCTACGGTAAAATCTGTGCGGCCATGCAGTGTAGGGAATTGATCCAGTTGAAAAATAACGTAGGGAAAAAGTTGTTTTAGCCACCTCTGCTTCCTAATCCCATTTACCGTGTGCTAGACAAATAGTTGTGTTGGAAAAACAGACTGGGAAGACCAGGGAGAAGATGATCAGGAGGAGAAGGGGTGAAACAATGGATATGGAAAAATGCTTGAACTTTTATGCTATGGGAACACAGTTTGGATCTTTAAAGTGTCTGAGCTGCATTCTGCTCTTGAGTGTCTGTGTGTCCACATGTCCAAACGTTGTTTGAGGTTCGTAAACACATCCGTGGGTGATGTTTTTAAATCACTATCCCTGTAACTGTGTAAAGTGGGATAAAAATGAGAGGGTTGGTTGTTTTGTTTTAAAAAGGCTTTTCACTACATACGGTCCTGTTCAGGTTTAAAAATAAAATATGTGGAGTTGGTCCTTATATGTGCCTTCCGTAACACGACCTAAATATTTTACATTTAAGCAATATACAGAATGTTTTACAAAGCTCATGAAGTGTAATGAGCTGTATAATGATTAAAGGTGGTTTATCTTCTATGTCAGCTTTTTTGTTCATCAGTTTGTTTACAGCTTTTTTTTTTTCTCTTAACCTTCTCCCTCAGAAAAGAACTATTTTTAAGATGCGTTTTCTTTTTACTGCGAGTTCCACTTAAACAGGCTACAAGAATTTACTAACTACGTATTTCCTCGTAAATTGTTTAACATAAAAACTTGTGATGGTCAGATGTTAATACATTATTATCTCCATAAAGAGACACCGGTGTCTTTCTGGTGGTGACAGAGCATTTCATTACTGCCTGTATCCCTGTTTGAGGAGGGGATGATAATGAGTTGAAATTTGGTTCCTGAAAAATGAGCGATCTGGGCTTGATTTTCTAACTGAAATGCTCATGTTGGGAACACGCGCACGGGGTTGTACACAGCTTTTTCTGCGGAGTTAATGGATTACCACAAATGCTCTTGTAAGTTAGATAACGGCGCAGGCACAGTGTTATTAGAGTTGGACGGCTTGCCTGTGGTTTTAGGCAATTTGCACACTTGCTTATAGTAACTAATGATGCAAATTAAGCAACAAATCGAACGGGCATCACTGGATTTACTATTACCTTGTGGGTTAACGGAAGGATGGTGGTAGCACTGCTAGATTTCTGTTGATACTCAATGCAGAAAAAAACCTGATTGTATTACTTCGGGAGCAATTAGTTCTCTCTTATTGTAGCTGAGTAAGTAATTTTTTCTCTGAGGTACCTGCAATTCCCTTCAGTGGCTTCTTAAATATGAAATTGAATATTTGCTTTTAATCCTGTTTGCAATTTTATTTTCATGCACATTTCAATGATCTGCCATGTTCTTATGTGTATCATCTCAAAAGGGTGGTATAAAATGTGCTTTGTCATCCCAGTTTATATAGGTCTATAAACTAAAGTTCATGATGATGGAACTAGACGATGGAAATTGAAGACTGTCTCTTGAAATAGCCAGATATGAAATTTTTTTTTCTAACTTGCACCAGTAGCTGTGAATTATACTTCACAGAATCATAGCATGGTTTGGGTTGGAAGGGACCTTGAAGATCATCTAGTTCCAACCCCCTGCCATGGCAGGGACACCTCCCACTAGACCAGGTTGCTCAAATCCTCATCCAACCTGACCTTGAACACCTCCTTAGGCATAAAGACATGATTCTAGGCACTCTTGAGATGCAAATATTAAACTCACTTCACAATTTATAAAATAACATTTAGGATTCTTCCCTTAAAGAGAAATAGTAGCAAGGCATATGAGAGATTAATTAGTTACTGATGATATTGTTCTTTGTCACCCTCTCCGGTGATGCTGGTGATTGCAAAGCATAATTATAGTAGTATACATTTGGCAGAACAGTTGGAAGTGTCACAGTGCAAAAATAAAATGTGTTCATTTTGTGGGTAATTTGAAAAATTTGAAATGTTTTTGGCATTTTGAAAAGTTGTTATCTCTAATTAAGGTATTATTGTACTTTATATTGTAACAAAACTGTAAACAATGCTGTGTATTTGCTTATATTCTAGAAATCTTTGATTAACGTGTATGTTTTACTGACCATTGCTTGGAAGTTACCTTGGGGATGTCTGACGTCTGTTGAATTTGCTGGGAGTGAATTAGCTGAAGTAGGAAGGCAACAGAAGGTGGCTGCAGTGCAAGGAAAATTTTACTTGGTCTCAATTGCCTGTGAGCAGGCTTGCTGAACATAGTGGATTGGCTCTAAATACATTCCATTGTATAATAGACAGTGCTCACTCAGCCACTGCTTTGGGTGGATTTCCAAGCTTTCGGAAGGCCTTTAAGGGGGAGAGCTCAGGGACCTTGGTGGAACTAGGAGGAGGAAAGGAGTGTCTCCTCTTACAATTCTTCTTGCTTGTTTACTTGGGTATCAGGGATTAAACTACAGGATGATACTGGAAATGTAACAGCAAAATTGAGAGTGACTTTTCCAGTTTGGTTGTTGCTGTATGTCCCAAGATAGATGTTATATGTTGAACTAGTTCCGGTTTTGAGGAAGCAAAACACATTTTAGCACATCTCAGAGCTTCTCAACAATCATTTAAAGTCTTTTTTCCTTTGTATGAGGCACTGGTATACATCTTAAGGTAATTCTTTATACACAGGTTGCCTCTTCCTTTTAAAAAATGCCCAGAAGAAAACTTGAAATGTATTTTAGCTTTTTTAACAGTGCTGCTTTACTACCTAAGAAAGGAGTTGATCAGGATCATAAACTGGAAAGTGCATATCGAAGGGATTAATTTCAGAAATTTCAGATAAAATCTGTTATATTTTGCTTTTTTGAAGGGCAGCTTTTCTTTGGGAAACTCTGATTACTGGCAAATACCCAAGTGTCACGCTCTTTGAAAGACAGTGAAAGTACATGATAAAGGAATACTTTCTTTTCAAGGATGTGGTCTAGGCTTTCATTCCCTATCTTAAATGTCTGTGTTTTAAAAGCTACTTTTTTTTCTGCTTGTGGTGCTATATAACATGAGATTTAATAAGGTGAATCTTCAATTAATAGTTGATGTGATACATTGATGCTTCCAGGAGGAAAGCAGAGAAAAAAGTTGGTATGTATTTTGTAAGTTGATCTGTAAATAAAAGGAAGGAGAAATAAATGTTTCCAAGCACTGAGTACACTTAGCTCTTTTTCATCTAAGTGAGAATTGCAGATGTCAAGTTCTTTGGAAAATGGGCTATCGGTTTTCTTAACTGACATTCAGATTTGAAAATGTTCATCGTTGTCTTGCTGCAGATATCGGAGAAAGAAAGGAAATAATAAAATGTGCAGACAGTTGTAAATCCCATAGAACTTTATAGGGTTTTCTTTATGCATACTGATCTTGGCGCTAGGCATACTAAATATGCCGAGTGTTTCTTAAAAAGAGATTAATGGGCTGCCTAGTTGCTTGGTGTCTTTTTGACAGGCTTTAGAAGAAGGCTTATTGAAGGATTACGGCAGCAGAGGGAGCTAAAAGATTCCTAATATTTTATCATTTGTTGTTTCCTAACTGGAAGTTGTTCCTTCATGAAGTACCAATTAACCTTCACAAGAACATGATTTTCTAACCTTCTGAGCCTTTCAGCAAGTAGAGAAGGATTTTTCAGCTGGATAAAATTCCTTTTCTCCCTAGCAATCCAGTATAAATTAAATTAGGAATCAGGTAGTAAAAGCGACCAAAATCTTTCTGCAGTAACAGCCACTAAATCTTTCACCTGTAAGCAAGGAAAGTGTTTAAGCAAGCAGAGTTTTCTATTAATAACCCAAGCAAAATATTCTATGAGCAAACCAAGTTATTTCAGATACAAGTGTCTTAAAATAAAAATGCATACGTTCTTGTGTCACATACAAGGGTGTTTAAATAATGCAACAGTATTTTTCTGTGTTTTGCCTGTAAGAACTTTGAAAACATTTTAATGAGCATTTAATATAGAGAATTAGGTAAAATGTTTAATCTATTATATAAGACTTGTCTTCAAAGAACAGGGAGGCTCTTTTAAGGACTAAGATAAATTGACCTTGAAATAATAAAACAAAAGTGATGCTCCCATGAGTTGTCATGTGAGATCATTTGCCACTTACCACACATTCAGGAAAGTTTTCTGTATTTTTAGGGTACATTTACCCCCGTGCAAACACATCCGTTGTCTCATTACAATTATAATTGAAATTCTTACACACAAGCTTATGTTTGGGTTTTGTTTTTATCCTTAATCTTCACTATTTACAGTGAAAGGTGCTTCTGGCTTTTGGCAGTAACCTGCTTTTGTAGTTTGAACCTTCATTATGTGAAGGTTTCTTCTAAGTCAAACCTGGACAATGTGCTACCTGAACAGCTTTTGAATTTGCAGGCAGTTAAGCTACTACCGTGTTACAGAGGTATTGCTAGTAACAATGCAAGCTGTATGAAAAGAAAATTAGCTTAAAAGCCCATTTTGCCCTAAATGATGCTGAACAGTAGCTGCTAATGAAAGAAATTATTTTAAAAAGAAAACTGGGGGGAAAAAAAAAAAAACCAAAAACCTACACAGCAAAGCATTTGCATGAGATTTTAAAATTTTTTTGAAACATTCAACTCACTGATTTAAGTGATAAATGTTTTAAAGAAAATATGTGTTTTTGTGGTGTTCAGCATTACATATTTTATTTGTATAGTTATGTTTTCGTTGGTATTTGAAATAAAATGTACTGCCTGCTCATGACAGACAGCAACTATGTTCAGCTATGATATATCCAGAACATTACATCTTACTGCTATAATAAAGTCAAAGTAGTTGTATTTAATATCAGTGTCAAAGACAGAGTTAAATCCCATAAACATTACAGCGTGGCACTGGGTTTATAGGATTGTAAGCATTGTATTTGTACAATTTTAATCAGAATCCAATATTTAACCACACATCATCATCTAATTCCTGAGTAATCTTCAGAGAACTTAAAAAACTTTTCAGATGAGATATTTAGCTTTTATACAGTGCGGAAGAGTGCCTGGTAAAACTTTTAAAAGCTTTAGAAGTTTAAGTACTTGGTTGTAATATATAGTTATTTCTGCCTGGGGTCAGGGAAGATGCTCTGGAAGCCCATGATTTATATATTGCTTTGCACTGTACTCTGGAAAAATGAACTGCACAAAGATTAAGTGTCTAGGTAAACATACTGAAAAATTTAAATAGTCATCTAATTAAAGCAGACATGTTCAGCTTTCATAGAGGCAGTTCCCATCCTTAGGGAAGTGCAGTCTGAGATGCAAAAAAAGATTTTATTTTGTTTCCTCTCTGAGTACAGTCAGGATGGGAGTGTGATTATGCAAGTGGAAACAAGAAAATAAAAGCGGAGACAGTCTCCTATTGCTGAAGGCATCTGCTGCTCTGTCCTCACGTCCTTGTCCCACGAGGTCAGTATTGAACTTGAAGGGTGCCTCTCCTTAAACAGGAGGAATTGCACAGAGGCTTTGCTGGGGGAAGAATATCTCGCAGAGATCTCTCTCCTCCTTAAAAGAGTCATTGTGATCTGATGGACATGTCATTTGGAGTTAGGAAACCTGTGGTTTATCTTTTAGCTCTTCCAAAGTCAGAGAGCAGGTTAGAAAACAAAAGTTGCCTCTCGCCACTCTGTGCTTTTTCTTTTTCTTTGACAGAAAACAGTCCTTCAGAGACTTTCAGAGCTACTGTGATATAAACACCAGCAAGCTGTTGCAATACTCTTGGAACCCCTTTAAAAAAATTCAGTTTTGCTGACAGCGAGGTACCTGGCACTTGCAGCAGGTAAAGGTGCGCCCATTGGTACTGCTGTAGATCCAGAGCTGTGCAGGGGTTTGGGGCCCTGCTCAGGTGCTTAAATAAGAAGCTTCCTTCTTCCTTTCCTGTGAGAACTGTATTTAAATTCCTTGTGACTTTGAGTAGGTGTGTTTTTGTTGTTTTTTTTCCCTAAGCCAGAAATTAGCTGTTCAAAATGACTTATGTTTCCCTTTTCTCGATGCTTATTTTTCAAAGTATCATCCTAGGCACTGAGTTTTTCAAACCTCTCATTCTGCCAATTAAATGGAGACAGACCAAAAAAAACCAGTAAGAAAATCGCAGACAGTGGCAGTAGGACAGCAAAAGATGAAGAGGAGAAAGACTCTTTATTCTTTTGATCCTACCTGTATTTGTCAGAAAGTTTCCTGGTACACTAGATGATGACACTCAAATACAAATAGACTGTGACTCCTGTTAATAGGTAATTAAGAGTAATCATAAGTGTTCATTAATGTTAATGATAAATGTCTCTTTTTGTCGAGGAGTGTACATTTGAAGAAATAGTTTTATTAAATGCTAACAAAACTTTTTCCCAGGCAATTTTATCACTATTTCTTGTTCCCTGCTGCTCCTTTCTTTCTTGAAGATTGCATCAGTTGTACCCATGTGGTTTTTTTTCTGGGTATCAAATACCACTTAGGCAGGTGTTCCTTAGTTTCCACAACATCTGCCAGTCATTTGTTGTTGTTGTTAGTTTATCTAACCTGCAGATGGTCATGTTTGCCTGTTTGTGCAGTGCTCCACAAACTCCCAGGCTTGTTCCCCGGGTGCTGCTGTGCGCTTGCACGCAGGCACCATCAATTTATCAAACTCAAATAATTTAGTAACAGTTACTTCTCCTTGCAATAAACAAAAGCAGCTGCACTCTAGCTATCCTTATCTGCATGAATGCATAGATTGTAAAGGGCTTTTCTGACAAACAAGACAAAAGTTTAGGATTTCAAACTGGAATTTAGGGCATGTAAGTCAGAATGACTAGACGCTAATGTTTAGAAACAATATAATAATGCAGAGAATGAATTAGTTACCATAGGAACTGCTTTGTTTTAATAATTTGGTGGGGCAATGAATAGAAGGAGCTCGGAAAGAAGTAGTAGGAATCTTAATTACATGTTGTGCAATGCGAGTGGCTTTGTTCATTAATATTGAAATTAATTTGATTTTATAACAGATTGAAGAATGAGTGTATAAGTTTTACTTTGGAAGGGCAATAAGAATGATTTACAGGGTTTTTTAATTCTTTTTTTTTTCCTCCCCTGGGAAAAATATGTTCACGTTTTACATTTGATTATGGAAGCGCAGATTATCGATTTCTTAACAATAAAATATGCTCAATATGTTGCATTGTAAGCATGACTTCTACGTGCTGTGATTTGTTGCCTGGCAGTTGTTGGCAGCCTAGCAACGTGCTTCAGTCCAGATCTGCAACAGGAAATAGACTCCCAAAGTTAGGAGTTAGGCCGAAGGTAGGTGACTCAGTACTTCAAAACCCTAAATCTAAAATCATCCACACCTTGAAATCCAGTTGTACTCCGTGAATGAAATTTAAGTACCTTCCACACTTGAAGATCATTTGCATTTTCCTCTCCTCGCGCAGGCTGGAGCAGTTTAGGGTGCATTTTGTGCTTAAGACAAGGCAGATTCAAGCAGAATTAGCTGTTTTGGGGGCAGATGTTCAGGAAGCAGGCCTTCTGCGGTCACATACAGCACTCATCAGCTGGACCACGTTTTGCGGAAAGATGTATCCGGCACAATGGTGCTTTATTCGAGAAATTCATGTGCAGTGCCTCCTGTCCCAGCCTCTCTCATAAGGCAACAGTTGGCTGGGTACGAGATGCCTGTGTACTGGTGAGTCAGTACTTGTCTGGGGACCGGCTGGTGACACTGGAAGGGATTACTGCTGGTGTCCTAACACAGTCTTTCACAAAGCAAGGCCTCTAATTTGAGCCTGTCTTCTCATTTGGATGCCTTTTGGTTTTTCTCCTTAATGAAACTTGCGGGAACATAATTCTCCTGAGACTACCGGCAGCTTTTGGTTGAAATTTGCTAGTAAGTTAAGGATTTAATTAAGGAGGGCCCAGCGGGTGGATGGACAGACACAATTAAGTAAGCCTGGTTTCCTTTGAAAATCTGTCTAAAAGATGCTCAGATATTACAGACAGAAACAAAAAGTGCCACCTGGTTATTCCCTGGCCAAGGAAGTGCCTTCTATTACCAGACTCAAATCATGTTCCCTCCCTAGTCCAGGGAGTCTTAAAATTATTTCTGAAATGCAGCATTGCTTTTCATAGAATCATTCAGGTTGGAAAAGACCCTTGGGATCATTGAGTCCAACCATCAACTCTACTCTGCAAGTTCACCCCTAAACCATATCCCCCAACACCACATCTAAAGAACCCTTAAACACATCCAGGGATGGTGAGTCAGCCACCTCCCTGGGCAGCCTATTCCAGTATCTGACTACTCTTTCTGTGAATTTTTTTTTCCTAATGTCCAGTCTAAACCTACC
>JAVSBS010027665.1:5340-22856 GCA_033124195.1 Coracias cyanogaster
AAGAGATCAATCCTGATTTTATTTATGCATACACACAGGTGTGCATGTACAGGAAAACCCTCTCTGGGGAGATAGATTATAGCAAATATGCCCAACATCACAGCAAAGAAGAGAGGGGATCAACCCATGAGAGGCACTTACTGAAACTGATGGAGTTGTAGTCATTTGCACAAGGGCTGACTCAGATTTGATTCTGACATATCCTTCTTGACATTTTTATTTTAAGCCCTGTTTTCTTCTGTTCAGTGAGAACAAAAAAACCCCTCAAATACAGACTTAGAGGTGGGGTGTAACAGGTCAGCCTCACACTGCATGAACCAGAAGGGAAAAGGTGGACTGTGCGAGGCTTCTGCCAGCGCCATTGTTAGGCTCAAGTGATTTTTTTTAGAGGCCTTGAAGTAGCTAAAAGCTGAATTGGCTGTGAAACACTGAATGTGAAAACAAAAGGGCAAAACTTCTGTCTGAATCCAATCCTGGGAGGAAGCTCACAGCCCGAGTAAATGGACTGCATGATTAGACAAATGTATTCAAAAGGCTCACCCTGCCCTGTAGGAACTGGCTTCCGTTCAGCTGCAGCTGCTATTTCTGCAAGGTACGGGCTGCAAACCGCGCAGCAGATGTGAGCCACTGCTCTCCATTACCCCACGGGGCACAGCAGGCTGGTGCGGGTGTGTTCTGCAGCCAGATCACCCCTCCGGCCTGGCCGCTGTCTGACACTTTGCAGTCCTAAGCAGGAAATGGTCGCAGGCCTCGGTGCTGAGGCACCATCCAGTGCCATCTCCAGCGCTCGTCACCCCGTGTTTTAGAGCAAGAAAGCAATATCCAAACAGCATACAGTCTATTACCATTAGTAGACTTTCTCTTTGAGATTTTAAGTCCGACTTAGATGCACGGTAGAGAGCTTTTATGCCTCCTGTATCATTTCCATTGTTTTCTTAACTACATGGTTAAGTACGGTGAGACAAAGCCTCCATTGAAGAAAACAGAAGTGTGGAGTTGCACACCAGTGAACCACCAGCCATCAACATTTTCATAACTTCATTCTGTGTTTCAACAATATTCTCCACATAGCTAAATTTAAAAATAATAGTTCTACTGCAGACTGTTTAAGAGGCAAAAAATGTAGTGCATTTTGTTTGTAACCTTTTATTGTGCTATGAATGTTGCTAAATTCTTATACTGAAGACAGGGAAAAAAAACCTACCAGTCTACTTTCTGTACACCAGTAATTCATTTCTGTATTTCTTCTTATGTTTGTCCTTATGTCCCCCCTCATATAACTAATCTCTTTCATTCCTATATATCTTCACTTAGGAGCCTCTCTGCACTTCCAGCTGATTTTTATGTTTGGAAAATGAGTATTTTCTCTTTCTATGTAACACTTCTGACAAAGTAACTACTATAACAGAGTATCACAGACGAATCAAACACTGTAAAGAACAAAAATAGAATATCTTTTCAAAATCCTTATAAAAAAAAAAAATGGTCGCTTTTCTTATTTCCACCTCAGCATCAACTCTATGGCTGCCTCCCGTTTCAGTGTCTTGGAATAATCCCATTGTTTCTCTTCAAGTTCTGTTAGGTCTACCTACTCCTCTATCAAAGCTCTCCAGTTAGGAACCTACTTAAATAACTTCTAGATTGTATTTTTTTTTACATGCACTTTTTAACTTACTTTCCAGGCTGGACCAACTAATTGGTTTAATGAAATGATCTGTCATCTCGTATTTCAAAGGTACAGCCTGTCATGCAGGAATTCATCCTACTTTTCATGCTCATCATATGCACTGAAGATGTCAAATGCAAATAGTTTTCAAATCTGCAACGTCTGGGAAACAGTTTTCTAACTGGGTGTATTAGGAGACAATAGTCAGTGACTTTCACACAGTATTCTTTCTCTGTTTAAGGGTTTCATTTGGACTTTGCAAAACTAACAATCTTTGTATTACTTTCAATTATAGAGCTGCTGCTGGCAAATGTCTAAAAAAATTAACCCCTACTTTGACGTTTAAAATCAGCTTTTAAATATCTCCAATACAATTTTTTATTCCCATTAATAACCAAACTATTCATGTGCAGAATTATGTTCTAAAATGCAGATGTGGGCACTTTATTGTAACTTATAATGTAGCTACTGTAATTAAAATATTACTGGTTCTTCCATAAAGGTATCTGAATCTGTACTGGCTCCTTGTATATATAAAATGGCCAGTGACCTAAAGACCATCTTCAAGTGGTTTGATTGAATGTAGGAACTTAATGTGGCATCATCAATGTAACTTCTTTCCTTTGAGAAAAGGCCACATGACTAGAGAGGGGGGGGGGGGAAAAATTCCTATAGCAAATACAACCGTCCATATTCTGTTTGCAGATACAGATTAATTATGCTAGAATTAATAAGAGGTAAATACTATCTAAAACAGTACTTCTAGATTTATAATTCATGATCTGTAACAGTGTTGGAAAATTTGGGTTGATTTCTCCTTAAAATTAACTATTAATTTAATACAGGCACTATAAAAATCTGTAGTGTAAGTGTGTTTCTTTTTATAAAGACAATCCCTCCATATAAGCCACAGACAGGGAAACATCTACAAAATATTTCAGGACATCTTTTTAGATTACTCTCTTTTTTTCTATATTATTGCACTTACATGAAATTATCCATTTAGTTTTAAACCATATTTCTTTCATACAGGCTCACGAGTTGCTGTGGAAAAGATCCTGCCAATCCAGAAGGACGGTCAAAGGTAAAGCAGGCATCTCTTACCCCCACTGCTTCCTCCATGTGAATAGTCATTAAATGTACATAACCTGTACCTCTTGATAGCAAAAAAGTAATGAGACAGATAGGAAAACCACATTGCTAGCAATGGTTGCTACCATGGAATTAGTAGGAGCACAATGAAATCCCAATGAATGTCCATACAAAATTACACTTCGATAACCAGCACAGTACAAAACCACTTCTATCAACAGCTGATTTAAGAGCAATTATTAGACTAATAATTTTTCCACCTCAAATCACATAAAAGTGGTGGCTTGTAACACAGTAAGAAATACTGACCACTGAAGAACATGCAATACAAAATACAGTGTGCTCCTTCCATAAGTCTTCTCTGAATTTCAACACTTCTTAATACATGGATTATGCTTTAAAAATGATGAAGAGGTCCTTTACCAGGTATGGAGTTGTTAGTACAAACACTATAATGTCAGCAGAACAGGCTGCCTTAATCAAGAATAAAAGAGATTGAGACAGTTTGCTAGCCCCTTTTATAGTGGTATTTAGGCACCTCACAATCCTTGTCTCATAGTATAACTGCAAAGTGAGGAATTATTATAACTGCCATTGTACAAATGAAAGAGAGACTAAGGGGCTATATTTTAAAGGTACTTAGGTGCCTGAAGATGCAGATAGGCACCTACTGGTATTTTAGCTCTAACCTAATTAGCAGATTTAGTTGCAAATTCTAGCCTTGGGCATCAGTGTTTGATAGCTGTGCTGTCTATTTAATCACCAGGAATATCATTACAGCTGTCTTTCTGAGTTTCGTGTTTAGTGTTTACGTGCAACTTTAGTTAAATGGAAGAGGAGAAGGGAATAGACTTAAAGTGAATATATACTTGAACAACTTGCACCAAATACGTAACAGGCGTTGGAATTATGCCAAGACAGGATATTAAATACCCTAATTTAGTTTGTTTAGTTGCATGGCCTTAGATCTATTAACCACATACTACTTCTGTCACATTACAATTTCTTCTTTCATTCTGAAATTCTAGTTCAGAATGCTCCATTCTGAGACAAGTAAATCTCTACATTTATTTTACTCTCAGCTCTAATGCTAAGTTATTACTCTTCGTATATTATGTCTTTATCTGAAGTAAAAAAAAAAAAATTGCTAACTGTATCAGTTTACACACAACAAATAGTACATTTTTACAGATAAGAAATTATCTGTTAACAACTCAGGTACTATTTAGCATTAAATAGGTTAGAAACATTTGCAAAACAGCTCTCAGTACAAATACTGCATGGAGGGGTTGCCAGTATGGGTAGGAATTCAGAACAGATCCCTTAAGTGAACCTAGAAACTCCCAAATGAAAATGAAACATAAAAAGGCTGACGTTTATTCTTTTATTTTCACAGCACAGTTCACAATCTGTATCAGAACTATATTTATGTCACTTCAAAAATAAAAAAATGATAGCAAATGTCTCCCACCTTGTTTTGCTTCATAGCTTCTATAAAATTGGTTAATGTAACCAAACTAAATCACTTGGACTAAATGACTATTCTGTCTCTTTTGTGACAGAAGTATTAACTAACTGTAACTGCTGTATCAGGTGATGTGACAGGAAATAATCTGGCTTCAGTTTGCAGCACTCCTTGGTGCCACGTGCTCACCACAATTGTCATCATTTTCTCTTCTGCAAGGTAACCTCACAGTTCAGAAGATCTCCAGCTGCTGCAACTACTTCAAAATCTTATCTCTGTGGAGGTCTGTATGTAGAACCATGCTGTATGTCATTCATGACAGATCAGTCATTGAAATATGCAAGAAAATGCAATGCTGGTTTTTAGTATCAAATAAAATCTAATGCTGGATTTACTACTGAATGTATTTAACAATACCTCTTAGTAACAAATAAGGATTTTAAAATTTACTTTCAATTTAGATTGATCAGTTGCTATTCAATCAGTTTCAACAGCCATTTAAAAAAAGGCAGGTATGTTACTTCTTTTGAAATTCACAATGCCAATCTAATTAATTAAAATAATGCTGGTAAGAAAAAGAAAACAGTATTATCATAGAGAAAAGTCATTACCACTTTCTACTGTCATGCTATAATGCTGTTTTTAATGTGCACCTTTGGATAAGCAAACACAACGTTGTAGAGATGTAACAAGACTTAAAGGTTTTTCTCCTCCACCTTTTGAATCTTTTGGATGTGTAGGGCAGATGTTTAGCTTTTAAAAACTATATTATTTCAAAGTTAAGCTCAATGGCTGTTGTACGTAAGCCCCAGTGAAAGGGATTCTCCTGTAAGGCAGACATAAAGCTACTGTTGTCCTAGTGAAATTTTCATTACTTCTCACTGTAAGGCCCATTGTCTCCTTACTTTTCCTGAGCCCTGCAGCCTGAGGACACAGAACCAAAAGCCCCTAATTCATCCAGCTCTTCCCTCTTCAACTTACATACTAGTTCAGCCTTACAAACAGATTCACAGTGGTGGCATGCTGTGGTGTCACCAGTGCCAATTCTTGGACTGGGCTTTAAGAGATGTTACAGGATCAATCTACTTGCCAAGACATTTCAGGTGACCTCAAAGCCAGGAATGTCTTTACCTAGCGCTACCCATGTCCATGCCTGAAGTTCTCAATAGACTTAACTCGTATCATCACATTCTTCAAGCCACATCTCAGCAAGCCAAAATGCATGCATCTCTTCAAGAGCATCACAATACAGGCAAGATATCCCACCCTCTTATTTTTTTGGACCACGTAACACTACCAGAGGAAAATGCCATACACAACAGAGAAATCCCTTAAGATACTAGGAAAAGCAAGACGGCAAATGCAACAAGTGGAACTAGAGTATGCGTTATTCTTCCTATTATAAGAGGACTTTGATCAAAGTATGTAGTTACTGCACACGCACTCTCTCTTGTGTACACGTACACGCATACACACAATCTCCTTTTTCTTAGGGAAAGAACTACCTTGGCCTTCTTGCCTCAAAACTGCTGGCAGAACACTGAATCCAGTACTGCCACATGACATAAATCTGCTTGCGTACCACCTGTACCTGAGCTCAGAACAAGAAAAAAGCACCTCCATGTGCTGTATGAGCCAGATTTACATGCATTTATCTGACAATATTTTGTTTCTAGCAGGCACAAAATCCAGCCAGGCTAGTTATCTGCTTGGTATGTTCCTTCTCCCACCACCTGCAAATCAGCAGAGCTCAATGTGGTCCTGACTACAGTCAGTCTTTAAAAAGATGGTGCTATTCCCTTTGACTGGAGCCACCCCAGTAAGATCATTTATGTTCTTTGTAAGATCAAGTTAAGTGGCATGCAGAGAGAAGTTTTCTTGGCTTTCTTTAAGACAGCAGAGCACTCAAATATAGAGCATCTTGATTTACTGGTAGATTAGTTTTTGAACTGACAGTGCTGACACTGCCAAAAATAAAAATAAAAGAATCTTTAACAGGAGCAACCACAACGTGGCACAGAATAATATCTAAAGAATAAAACAAAGGCCAGACTAAGTCTATGCAATCTCTCACAGAGTTGTCATCTTTTTTCTGTTTCATGATTTACAACATCACAAATTGTGCACCAGACATAACAGCAGCAAAGTTTGATGTTAAATCATTTTTCTGACTCCTCTTATCTTCTCTAGTACTGAAAAGACCAAGTATGTCTGTCATATAGCACTTTTCTCTCCCACAAAATCTCCCAAAACCACTCTGAATATATATTTTAAAGGAGGAGAACAGCGGTCAGGCTGTCATTGCCCAGCTCTGCTAACAATATTCCAGTGCAACACTTCTATCACAGCCCTCATAGTGCAGAGAAAGGGATGGGGACTTCCCCTCCCCGCCCCCAGCCCCTGTTGGGAGTGGCAGAACTTTCTCCTGTATTTGGTTTTTTGTCGTTAAGTTTCTCTGTGCAACCATTTAAACTTACTTCAAAATGGGCCAAGACATAAAGTCTTCATAAAGCGTCTTCAGCAGATAACAAGTGACCACAGAGGCCTTGGAATATTGCTTTTTAGGAGCACTGTATGGAAGAAAATCTTTTTGCTCATGGTTTTTTTGAGAATAGCAAACATGTCTTACTCTCGGTAAGCTTTTGACTTCTGGTAGGAACTAAAATGCACTGGAATTGATGACAAGAGTTACCTACTTACTATAAACAACAACAAAAAAACATCTTAGCTCCTAAGATCAGCTGATGATTGTATAAGTATCTGCTTCATTCGTTCAGAATATACTCTTCATTAATAAATATTACATTTTGCTGGAGGGATGCAGCTGGCAGAGATGCAAAGCCTGTTTGCTTTTTACCAGGTACTGCAATTTGGGTCAGATGGATAGCTCTGGGGAAAAGTGGGGAAATGTGGAAGGTGTAGGAATCTTTCCTTTTCTGAGAGTTGCACAGACTGTTCAACTGCTGAAAGGTTGCAGGGTGCAAGTGAAATAGGATGGAGTACGAGAAACACAGCATGCAAATAGCCTGCAGCATAAAAAGAAAGAGGAAGATATCCAGGCCTCAGATGTGACAGAACATCTGACTTTTCTCTGTGGACCCAGTGTGGTCAGTGTCGAAATCACTGCAACTCAAAAAGCCATTAGAAGTTGCTGGATGAAGAATAAGACAGAAGCAAAGGATCTGTCCTTCAGTGACACACTAAGCATAGCAGAGATTTGTCTTCAAAGCATTTATTTTTATCTAATCTCAATGAGGAGACCTCAGTGGTTTTGTATAAAAAAACCTTACTGTTCTAGTTTGTCTCCAAATCACACCAGACTCAGTATACAGTATGTAAGCTGCTCTGACTTCTGTGAGCACATTTTAAAAGAAAGCTGCAGGAAGATATACTTCAAAGCTCTGGATGACACAAGTTTTTCTCTACAGTTCCTCAAAGGAAAATGGCAGCTATTCCCTAGGTGCTGCTCCAGGGGAATGACAAAGGCCCAACTGCTCCACTGGCAGTCTTGTACAGTAACGGGAGGGACAGCTTGCCTGTGGGCCAACCCTGAGTCACAGATGCCCATCTGCCCTGTGCCAGCTGCCATCTACGTTAGTATACAAGACCTGCTAAATGAGTGGAGAAGGCTGGGAGCCCCAAGTTTGGTCCAGTTCCCACTAAAGTCACCATCCATTTTATTAAAATGGTCACAGATAATAGCAAGAGACAATAACAATGTTAAGTAAAAGGATGGCAAGTGCACTGAAGGCTTGACCAGGACATCTGGCTACCAAACTCACACAGGGTCTGTGTTAGGCTGTGTCTGAGCTTGGCAGCGTTACTGATAGAGGAAACTCAAGCACACCCTGGGCTAAAAGGGGCCAAAGATTTGTGGGTTAACATTGAAAAGCATCAGAAAGGAGAATATGAACCTAACAGAACAAGAGAAGTGTGATTCAGGTGCTGAAATATAGGTGTCTATTGCCATTTAAAAAAAAAAAACAGTATGCCCTGCCAGACCTCCTGTAAGTCTGTTTAATATCTGCCAGCCCTTTCTAGATGTCTCATATACACCCATAAAGAAAGGTCATCAGGTGCTTATGTGTAAGTACCCAAGTCCCACTCTCAGTGTTTCAGAGACATTTCCGAGGCAGCAATTAATTATTCCTGGTCTTTGACTAAGCAAAATGTTCATTTAAGATAATTACAGCCAAATATGAAAACAAATATAATTCCGCCAGTCTGATTGTTCCAAATAGGTGGCAGCAAAGTGGTTTGGGAAAAAAAAAAAAAAAAAAAAAAATCAGTAACAGCCTTCTGATCTGGGTTTCTACAGCTCTTCCATCAAAGACAGGAAACGAACCACCAAAATGGAGATCTGGCTTTCTAATGCCGTAATTCCAGAGACTGACAAGAAGCTTCACAATTGTGAACAAGCTCCAAGTTCTTCTCATTTCCCATTCTGGCTCTCTGGTGGCTGAGATGAGCATAAAACCAAACGTACAAACCCGTGAGACTGATTCTCAGATATGACAGCTGGTGGTAGACAGCAACTGGGCTAGCACAGACAGGAAATTGTTACCAGAGAGACAGACAGGATGGCAGACATTGCAGGCTCCATCCTAAACTTCTTTTTCTTTGGGGCATGTGGCAGATTTGGAGCTGCTCTGTAGTTATTTAGGAATACCACGCATTAACTTAGTAATTAGAATGTTTTTTTCTACAGCTATGGTGGTTTAATTCAGTCTCAGTCTGACTGGAAAAGAAGTCTGGAAGAAAAAGCATGGCAAAATACATGCCACTTCTTCAAGAGTTAAAAGCTAGTGCCAAAAGAGGTAGTTTTAGTGTCTTTTCCAACCAACCTATAAAATCAGCTCTGATGTGGACAGGCAAAGCATGCAAATACTGAGTAATGTAAAAATGAAGATGAACACTAACAAAAAAAGCCTCATGCTCCAAAACTGTGTTTTAGTTACTAATATGAGAAATTCATTAGTGAGTAATACTATTTATGCAAAGTCTATGTTATCTAATTTTCTCCTCCCACTGCTGCTGTCTTACTACAAGATACTTTGTGTTAAAAGTGCCTTCTTCAAACACCATATACCATAAAGCAGATTCCCAAAGAGAAGAACTGTGAGTAACTGAAGTCAGTTAGGAAGACAAGACAGCAGATCTGATGAGCTAAGAAAACTGAAACTTCACTTTGAGGCAAGAAATAGTCACACCATCCCAACTGAGAATAAGACAGATGCAAATAGCTTTCAGCCAGCTCTTATCTGCAATTAAACGTACGTATCATATAACTACAAAGCCATGCACCTTTAGCAATCCTTAAATCCATGTGTGAAACACAGATGGTTACCAATAGGAGAGAGGCTGCATCTTCTACTGTGGAAGCATCACCCTGGGTGCAGCACCCAGAGGAATCCTACAAATAACCCAGACCTATGCTGCACATTAGGACTGTGGTCCCTTCCTGTGACTTTACCAGACCCCACTTTTCTTGTAGATGGTGGGAGTGCTTTATAGAGGAGAAAAACTCAGCAGAGCATGAAATAGCAGGGCTACAAATGCTAATGCACAAAGTAGTGTTCTCCAAGACTCTAGACTGGAGCCAGCAGTATTATCAGCATTCACTCTGAGGTACCAATAAGCTAATTCTGTCTTCTGAAAACACTAAGACTGTGCTTCATTTCTGTGTTCACAGTGAAGTTTGTCCCACTGGACTCCCAAGAGTCATTCAGTTCCCACTTGGAAGCCTCTTTCTAAAGCCCCAGATAAGAAATTTACTTCCTCCAACCATGTAATCAAAGGCTACAATATATACTAAATGGATCAGACTGGAAAAAAGGCCTTTAACCAAACTCTCAAAGATGCTGATGGAAGTCATTCAGTTAGTTCAGAATGATGCTAAACAGCAGGTAAAACTGGACATAAAACACCATTAATGGGCTACAATACGACATTATCTTTACAGTGACGGGAAGCATTGTTAGAACAGCGCATTCTGTCTGGTGGGAAGTACACACAGTATTTTATCAAACATTAAAGCCAAATACTGGTGGCAAAAAAATGCAATTATCTGGAACTTCCTAAGCACCAGGAACAAGGTTTTCAAAATAGCATGTGTAATGCCATACTCTCACACCAGAAAATAAGAATCCTTGTTTTAACAATTACAAGGCAAGACAGGTAATTAACTTGCTGGAATCATGAACACAACCTTTGATTTTGCCATCAGTTATTTTAATGCAGGTACTTTTTCGGTGACAAGAATATGCATCATATTATACACAACTTTAATCTGAGTCTACCATTTAATTTATGTTAAATTTATAAATTTATGCTGCAGCAGATTGTAATGAATCTTTTGCCATTACACAAAATATTCTCTTGGATTTTTAGCTTAAAATCAACTCCTGCTCTTCCAGGAAGTAGTCTGGTACAAAGCTTACTTTCTGATATGCTTTGCAGCACCACAGCTGGAAAGACATTATCATATACACAGCTTTTTTGTCTGGTCAAGTATCTCCAGTAGTTTATACAATAGATCTTTTGAGAGAGCAGCCACAGATCTCTATCATTTAACTAGGAATATTCTTTCATTATCTTCAGTTGTCTCAAGACAGCATACAGTAGTCTCATTAGTTGCTGAATTCTTTTATATGTGTTTACCTAGTCCCTCAAGAATGCAGCCCACAGTATCTTTTTCACAGGTGAATAGGAAGATGTCAAAATATGAAGTCCATACCACCTGAGTAAACAAAGAACAATAAGGAGGCCTCTCTCCTATTCATCCTCTTCCAACAAAGAAGTTGCAGCTTTTGAACTCTGTTAATTCCCTTGACTAGCCCAAGAACTTGAGCATTCTCCCTGGTCCCAAACTCTTACCACTACTGGCCATCAATGAGCAGACTGCTGTGGGTTTCAGGCTGACGGCCAGAACAAATGGCTTGGAGCTCATTTGAAAGAGGGGAAAAAAACCAGGGAGCTAATTTTGATAAGAGAATGAGTTTAAAGGTCTCAGGAGCAGGCAAGGAATCTAAGCAAGGAGACAGGAATGAGACACAAAATGATTATGAATGGTCTGAAAGAGAAAATAAAAAGCTCTTCAGGAAGGTTATACAAGAGTGCAGAAAGGAGGAAGGGGATGAAGCAAGGTAACACACCAACAAAGAACACTGGAAAAGATACCTGGAAAAGCACAGCAAAGGAAAATTAGGGTAAGTGTACAGCCTTCCTACTTACATGAACATTTTACTCCTGTTACTATTATTTTTTTAATATTTTCTCATTGGCTGTGAAAGAATTCTTTCAAGTTCTTGAAGCCTGCTTGTGTGACATACCATAGATAAGAGAGAGAAACTCTCAACAAGTGATGGGCTCAACATCACAGCTACTATCCTAGTAACTTACAGATTTAATCAACAGCCTGAAGAAAGGCCATCAGAAGTATTTCCTGGTTTTGGAATCACAGAATGAATTGGTTTGGAAGGGACCTTCAAAGGTCATCAAGTCCAACCCCCCTGCAGTCAGCAGGGACATCTCTAACTAGGTCAGGTTGTCTTTCTCATGTCTTGTTAAAAACAAAACAAACAAAACCCACTTGTCCTAGAAATGCAGAACCTAGTAACAGCAGCAGCAGACCAGTAATGTGTGGGTTGCTCAGTAAATGACCAGAGATCGACAAAAAGCAGGTAATCTTCAATTTATCAGTTCACCGATCTCTAGGTGCCCACACTCCTAATAGGTTCATTAAGTCAACAAGCAATCCTGAAATTTGTTAGCTACATCTCTTCAAATTTATAGTACTGAAATGTGTAATTAATTGTGTATTGTTGTTACATTATTTGTTTTGCAGTCACAAAAGCTAATCCACTTTTGTATTCCAGCTAGTTAGCTACCCCGGGAATCTTTGTATATGTTGATCATTTAATGCTAAACAAGTGAGTTATTGATATTTAGAGCCATCGGAAAAGACTCTTGTAATTCAAAAAATCTGTTCCTTTAAGTATTTTAAAAACAGCTGACCTAAATGCAAGTGATTGCACGAATCCAAAAGAAAACACAGTAAGAGAAGGCTAGCTGGAAATTTCAACAACCTTTTAATCCTCACACAATTCTTTATATTACCATAACTCTTCAGGAAATCCACCATCAAAATTAGGCAATTGCAAACAGATGTGCAGTGTATTTTAAACCCTTGTCAATATCCTGGTTACTGAGCTAGAATCCCAAACAGCATAAAAAACATGAACTCAGGGGGTCACAATGCTCCCTGATTTACTCAGTTCAAGTAATAGGAACCATATCAACTTTATTATCCATGATATCACTTATGCATGAAGACACCAGCCATCCCTACTTCAGTAAACAGGTTCTGTCCTCTCTTGGGCTAAGAGGAGTAACTTATCCTTGACAAAGGAATCAGTATATGATAATCTAACGCTTCAAGAAACCCTTCAAACCTGTCAGCAATTGACAGCATAAACGCAACACCATAGTACGAACATAACTTTGAAATCAGTTAAGTTCTGCAGGACAGTTTCGAAAAGAGAGATGTCTACACTTCAAGGTTGAATACATACCACTAAGCTGAATATACAACCAATAGGAATGACATCACTAAGGAGACTATGCAGACTTGATGTGTGAAACATGTCCAAACATTTACGTTATCTTATAAGCACACATATGTAGATTTCAATTACAAGTAAATCTGTGTTTTGCATTGCTGGTGAAAATGATTACATATAAACCAAGAGAGCAGGAAAAACATGAGAATAAAGAGGAAACAAATAGGAAAGAATATTGGGTTTTGATTTCATGATATAAGCACAGTGTCACTGAGTTAACATCTTTTCAAAACAATGAAGTGAAAGCATTAATGAGAGCTTGAACCTAAATATAGTCAAAGTGGGATTCACCCCGGTAGCTGGATCAGTCAAAAAGTTTGGCACAAACTGTTCTTTTTAAGCATCTAATTGAAGTGAGTCATTCCATCTATTCCGTCTCTTTCTGCAGTCAACCATTCCAAAGGCAAAGTCCTTCCACCTACCAAGGGCACCTACTTCAGGGTGGCATGGGTGACCATTTTCCCCTGGCTTCAGAGGGAGCCGCCAACCTTTCAAATATCTAAAACCAAACCACACAAGTCTGAGGTTTTCTGTTACTACAATAGTTTATCACTATCCTAATCATCCTAGATGACTGCAAAGACACAGTGAAAACCTCCACCCAATGAGCTATCTGAGGTAGCCAGATTCTGAAATCTGACTTTTTGATCACCAGATCTAGCCTTTCTTGAAAAAAAAATCTTACCTATAAAAGAATATGGAAAACACATTGATATTAACAGAGCTCTAGGAACATGAAACACTGACCACTTTGTGTAACAAAAGATGAGTAACATTTCATTAATTGATCTATGTGTGTTTTATTCTGGCTTAACATTAAAAATATTTTCTCTTTCTCACCTAGCGTAAAAATGAAGAACAAAAAGTACATGAGGGTCTGAAAAAAAAAACCAACCCTCTGCACATATTCTAGGATGGTAATTGTTTGGTTTGTTGTTCAGGCACATAATTTTAGAAAGGGATATTCATGGAAAAAATCAACTGGGAGAAGAACATGACTAAAAATATTCTGAGAAATATGTGGCTTGTGAAAAAGATGTTTTATGTCTTCTTTACACTGCAAATGAACCAAACCACAAGAAAGACAAAATTTTTATATTATATTAAATTTTATATTAAGTTGCATGAGAAATATTTCTTTTAAATGAAGCATTACAAAAAAAGAAAAAAAAAAATAGATCCTCCTCATACTTCATTGCCATTCCATCAAAAGCTGATGTATAAACTAGGGGAAAGGCACAACAAGCCATGAATTTCAAAATAAAGGCAAAAGAAGAAAATAATGCAATGAAAAACAATTTGTAAACATGTGCATGAATGTTAGACCATTTGTCATGGTTTAACCCCAGCAGCAACTTAACACTCTGCAGTCACCCGCTCACTCTCCCCATGGTGAGATATGGGAGAGAAAACTCATGGGTTGAGATAAACTCATGGATGAGAAAACTCATGGGTTGAGATAAAGACAGTTTAATAGCTAAAGGAAAAGCCACGCACACAAGCAAAGCAACACAAAGAAGTCATTCACCACTTCCCAAGAGCAGGCAGGTGTTCAGACATCTCCATGAAAGCAGGGCTCCACTACGCGTAACAGTTACTTGGGAAGACAAACGTCATCACTCAATATCCCTCCCTTCTTTCTTCTCCCCCCAGATTTATATACTGAGCATGACATCATATGGTATGGAATGTCCCTCTGGTCAGTCAGGGCCAGCTGTCCCAGCTGTGTCCCCTCCCACCTCCCTGCACACCCCCAATCAGAATTCAGGTGAGAAACAGAAAAGGCCTTGACTCTGTGCAAGCACTGCTCAGTAATAACTAAAACATCCCAGTGTTACCAACACCATTCCCAGCATAAACCCAAAACATAGCTCCATACTGACTACTATGAGGAAAATTAACTCTACCCCAGCCAAAACCAGCACACCATTTCTTCAGCTGGCTCAAATACGTATTTACTCTTTACTCAAGTTTGCACAGACTCCTTTTTGTCTACAAATAAAACAAGTATTAGAAGCAACACTCTCTCCTTTTTATTTTTGGTATCAGTTGAATTAAATTGTAATAGATTAAAAAAAAAAAAAAAGTAGATTCTCTCCTAGCTTTCTAAGTAATTAAATACATCTTTTGAAGTCAAATGTTTTAGCAAGAAAAGTTCTGAATATAACCAAGTAAACCCAGTGACTATAGGAAAGGCGATTCAATCCAACTTTAATGATAATCTCTGAGTAAAATTGCAGAGGTCTGCTCAGCAAGAAGCACTGCTGTAAAACCACCAGATTGAGCAAGTACTAAAAACTACCTTTACTAAAGAAATTGTGGTGGTATGTTGCATCTACTCTAAAAAATCAGTAGAGTGCTAAGAAGAGGCTCTCTCATAGGTACACGTCACATACCTCCCATCATGATGAAATCTGAGCAAAGCTTGCTTGTGTTCCAGATGACAGGAGTCAGGCTTTTGAGAAGTCCTAACGCAAAGTCTAAGAGATAGCAGCAAAAATAAATAAATAAATAAATAAATCCACAGCATCCACATTTGTAATGTTTGAAAACAAAGATGCCTTCCATGTCATGCTATCAATCACCTTGCTCTTGTGTGCTATTTATCATTTAGTTTGTTCCATGACAGAAAGGTCAAAAACATGCAGACCTCATTTAGGCTTATCCAGTTCAACAGTGAGATATAAGGAGAATAATTAAGTCTGCATATGACCGAAACATACTGTCATAAGCAGTTTGCCAAACACTATCTATCATTCTGGCACTGTATATTGCCACATATTTTTGTATACTACTTGATAAAGAATTTCTAGCCAATATATCCATCTGTCATGCAAGTGAAAATAATCCCATACAAATAAAACAAGGAAAATACACTTGCAAAGCTGTAATAAGTTTGTTTCTATAACTATTAACAATTTAAGTTTTATGAATGTCTAACCTAAAATAACTTCTTGCTATGCATTATCAAGAGTAAATATTTAATGGGCAGTTGTATCTTAAGTCTACTTGAAGCTTAGTGCAAATTATACAAAGTTTATAGTATTTTAAAATAAAGATATGTTGAAACTACGTATTTGAAAAGAAAACTAGCTCTGAAAACTCAAAACTTGAAACAGTCTGGTATGCATTATAATTCAATCTTGATCCAGGAGATCAAAAGGCTATTGCCACAGAATTTATCTGTGGCAATAAATCTTCAAAACCAAAGTTAAGAGTTGTTCACAGTCAATGAAGTAGAACAAAAGACAACATTTAGGGACTGGGCAATCAGCTCATGACAGTGACAAAACCAATTTGCTATAGACAGCTTCCTTCCTTTGCTACTGAACATATTGGCAACTGTTTATTTTTAACTTGGACCTCAGACTTCTGGAAATTTAATCAGTACTCTACAATATTTAAAAATAATAGAAGACGACTCAAATTCAGTTCATAGGGTGAACACACAAGATGCCTATGTTCACTCAAAACTTTTGATATTTTACTGAATTCAAGCTCTAAACTAAAATGTCTTTACACTCTTTGAGTTGTAAAATGTCTTTATACTCTGAGTTGAAAAAAGCATTTAGTGGTAATCTGTGAAAAGTAGTGTGAGCTCAAGTACAGATCTTACTTTTTCTTCCAAGGGACAATGAACTTGTACTCAATTTAGAGGTGAAGAATATATACCAAAGGAATATTTTTATATTTGGTAAGGCTATGTATCTTACAAAATTAAATATCTAAATCCAATTCTTAAATATTTATCTTATATAATAAGAGCTTAACAGTTTATACTAAAATGATACTACATCTGAATGAAACCCTTGGTAAACATTTGTACTATTATAAGTCATAAAAAATACATGCCCTATATTAACTTTGTACAAACTACTGAAATATTTACAGGATAATGAGTTCTTTTCAGTATAAGCCACTAAAATGCAGCAGACTTTAATTGATCTCTTCTGGATGCTATAGCATGCAGAACCTGAATTGCGGAATACATTTTTACCATCCTAAATATCTCCAAGAATCTCTCATTGTCACTTGCAGTCATTCTCCAACAAAAAGTCAATTAGGTAGTGCTAGCTTACATTTCACTTCTTTTTAATTAAAGAATATAAAAGCTATTTCCAAGGCAGGTCAACAGAAAAGAAATTTAAACCTGAAGTTATTAGCTATTATAGTCTAACCTGCCAACTGAAATTACTTTGCCATGGCAAAACCCCCCCTTCTGATATCCATTTGATAGTCCTTGACAAACTAAGACATCTATATATCATGAATAAACCATAGGAATGCTAATGGAACTAGGATCTGCATGTCTCCAGGGTATCTGCAGAAATCCATTCTGAGTTGCTAGTGCTACACAAACTGTATAAAATTTAATGAAAAACTTTCATGGGGTTGGTAGCTGAATCCTGCTGTCATCAGATACCTCTCTGAAACTAATCACTGCAATTGGTATTTTCATGAAGAATCTCAGAAAAGAAAGAGGATCTGAATTACATACATGTGGGAATTAACTGTTGATGTCCTGTATTTCCTACAGGTTACCACCTCAAAGGAAAACTTTAATTAATTAATGTATTTTCTGAATGCATTAGGCTCTTCTTTATCAGAACTACAAGTGATGCAGAGACAATCTCCCCAAAGAAAATATCATTTCTCTTATTATTTTATTTAA
>JAVSBS010027665.1:25213-42894 GCA_033124195.1 Coracias cyanogaster
AGTCACCATCCCTGGAGGTGTTTAAAGAACGAATAGATGTGGTGCTTGAGGATATGGTGTAGTGGTTAGAGAGATGCCAGGGGGAAGGTTGGACTTGATGACCCTGGAGGTCCTTTCCAACCATAATGATTCTGTGATTCTGTGAAACATTAGGTTACAGGAAGACTTATATTGATTTTAGATAAGCCTTTAGATGAGATAACCATACAGTTACTTTTAACAGTGATGAAAAGAAATAACCACCCTTGCACAAGGGTTTTTTGCCTGTTACAAAAAGAGCTCTGAAACGGACATACACTTCTCACCTATGCCACTGTGAAACTACATGATAGATGACCTGGGTTTAAGATTGCACATGGCAGCTTTGCTATTCACACAGATGACAGGAAGAGGAAATAAATACATTAGAAATTTGGATGGATGGCAACAATACACAGCAAGAGAGCAAAGTTCTGAGATTCTATCAATACTGCAATCAATGCTTTTCACTGTGCCATCTGGCAAACATAATTTAATGTAACATTAAGGGGAAATATAAACATGATACACAGACATATGCACTTCCAGATTCTGTGGTTACTAAAATAATTTCTAATGAAGGCTTGGAAAATGCCTGCAGGGATACTGCCAGGTAGAATTCCAACAGTGACTCTGCAAGATCATGATAACGTGCCTAATAACTATTCAGAAACAAGAAATTCTGCTGTGCCAGACTCTGATTAAGGACAAACTTTGAAATCGGGAATCTTTGCTGTACATGCAGGAAGGCTGCAGCAAATTACATACATGCATCATAAGTACCGGAAGTGTTCTTTCACACATGGGAAAAAATATTGTCTGTTGAGGACAAAAGAAAGTAGGGATCCAAAATCTGGGTGCCAGACATGCTCTAAAATTGCACAAAAATATGGAGAGAGGAAGGGAAAAAAAAAAAAAAAGCCAGCCACAAACAAAAAAACCCCTGAACCAAAAATCCCAACCCACACAGTGACCAGCTGCAACAAGCCAACAAATACCTTAATGAGAAGCAAAGTTTTTCCCTGGCAACAGCTGGAAATACAGAATCAATTCCAGGACCTACTGTAGACAGAAGCAAAGGAGACCCCAAAAATGTAATGGGCCTATTATGGAAGTGACAAGAAAATAAAGCTTTACAAAAATCAGCACATGAAATGGGATTGTTTCTCAGTATGCAGAGCACCAAACTCATAAGTGCCTTTTTTATTCTTCCCCTTTCTCCCCGATCCCAACAATCCACACCATTATTGCTACAGGAAGCCCTCCAGAACAGAGGTGGGAGAAGTCCACCAGGAAGTCTAGCACAATTAAATACCTGTCCCAGAAGTCCATATGTAGCTATGAGATGTTTACCAACCAGAAATGTCTCTATCACTGTGATGCTGCAGTTAAGGAAACTGTTTCTTCAATGTTCTTTGCTGCAAGTCTCTATTCAATTTTTGTGACAAGTTTTTACTTCCATTATCTTAATCTAAAATTTCATAATTGTGTCATTAATCAACATAGTATCTACAGAAGAAAAAAAAAAATCTTTCTTCCATCATAAAATAACTTATCCTGCACATGTGCTTTCATTTTGTATTAATTCCAAAGACAGAATTAGATACCAGAATTGGCTTGTTTCTTTGACTTTTCATGTAACATTTTTTATGAATCTTAAAAGACTGCTAAGAAATACCCACACAAGTATAAGTAGATGGTCTAAACAAACCCAAATGACAGAACTAATTACACCAGCAATTTCTCATGACAATTTGCACAAATTTCCACTATTAGTCTGGATTTATCTTGTATCTGAGAACACCTTGCAGCATAGGTGCATCTGTTTTGTTAGCCCTCTCTGGCAGGAGAAGCCTAAGTTTACAGCCATCATGGAAGAATCATATTGGAGAAGGCTAGACAGGCATGACCAGAACACTATCACCAAACAGAGGGCAGTAACCTTGGAGAAGAAACAAAGAGAATGGCAAATCCTGCTGTTCACATGAAGCGGGAAATTCAATGGCAGCAAAACAGAGAAATACCAAGGTAAAAAGGAGTTCAGCTAACCTCCAATTAGCTATAAAGATGCTCTTTTGTTATGTATGGTCTATGTGCGTTTAGGAAGAATCGTTAACAACCTGCAGCGTGTTTGGACATGTAATCACTTCGGGATCAAAATAATATTCCTGGCTTTCCTATGCAGTAGCAAAATACAGCATCAATATGCTTTTCAACTACTATTTACATACTATGACTCATTAAGTACTTTTTTCAATGCCATTCTTTCATATACATGAAGGGGGAAAACAACTAACTCCATTCCAAAATGAAAGAGTGACAGCTATTCAAAGGGAAAAGGCCACATACAGACACAAATTCAATGGTGCTGCACCTGCCCACTTTAAACCTGAATTTGACCCAAAACACCAAACTGGAAGAGAACAAATAAGGTCTTTGAAAATACCTTTATTAAAAATGGTGAATTTATTAAAGTCAAAATAAGAATCACTATTCTCCAAATACTAAGTAAGCTCCACGCTTCCGATGTTTTTAATTTGAGGTTTGCAAGTCACTACAAAATAAATACACCATACATACCACCCTACATGCATGTAAATCTTCAACACCTGGTACATCTTTGACTTCATTTTTATACAAGGGAAATGGAAAGGTTCAACAAAGTAAAATGACTTGATCATGGTTTAACCTCAAACCTGTGACAAAACCTGAAATACTGAACTTCCCATTATCGTTACTTTGTTTTACTGCTGTTGCATTAAGGTAAAATCTATTTGCTGCAAAAACCTACATATGGTTCCCCCAAGCTCTGCTCAGAGATTGTGAGTTCACTGATCCAGGACACTAAGCTCACAACCATCTAAAAAAAGGAACTGCAGTACTGTTACACTCAGTAGGTATAGCAATGCGTGCCTTACACACGTACAATAAGAAGAATTCAGTATCATCATTTGGCTCATGCTCAAGGGGCCCCCAAGGCTCAAAGTCACTGACACCTCCAGCTCCCCAGAGATCAGACACTGAGCCCATCTAGTGCAACCAAGAGATACTTTCCTGCAGCTTCAGTGACTTGGATGGACAACTTAAAAGTTCATCTTCAGGCTATACAGGAGTCTCATATTATAGAATGCCCTGAGTTGGGATGACATCAGCTATGACACGGAGCCTTCTCTGCTCTGCAGTATGAAGAGGAACAGACCTACTAGTTATGAAAAGGGGAGAAAATTGTGCAGTTTGAAGCAACTTCATATTATTTAATAACATAATAAACCCAAAGAATCTTATTTTTCAGATGCATTTAAGGCAGTGAAAGTAATCCGTTACACATGTAGCTCAACAACAATTAGCTCAAATATGCTTTAAAAGTACACATAGTTATACAACTAAAAAAAAGATGGCCAGTGAAATGCACAGAGTGCATACCTTTTTAGAGGTTTGCTTTGAATGTCTGTGTATGTATTGCAGAGTGTACTCATCAGTATAACCTGACATCAGCAAAAAAAGATTTTTAACTTGCCTTAATAAGAATACTTTCCACCAGAGAAGTCTGGCTTACATTTTTGTGATACCGCCCTAATTCAAAAAAGCATAAAGGTACACTTCATTGCCTGAAGAGAAACAGCAATTTAGAAGGCTTCTCCTCTCCTCTTCAGCAGGATTTCATAGAGACTCATGTTCCTAGTGAGCCAGCAGTTCAACAGGACCTGAGAGACATCCGTTTTTCTATTTTTCCTGCCTATCCGTGTCCATTTACTACCCTTATTGCTTCAGTCATCGTAAATTCAGGATTCATTATGCAATTTACCAACTCTTTCAATGAGTTTCAGTAAGTCTGCTTCTTCAGAAAAACAAAAAAAAGTGGAGGGGAAGAGAAGACGAGCAAATTTTGCTACTACAATTCCTTTGGGTTCCACACAGATTCAGATAAGGGTGGAGATAAGACTTATGCTTTATAGATGCCTTTACGATTTCTTTGCAGTAGTAAGTGATTACATGCCTTTATTTTGCCTGTTACTTCTGTAATTTTCAAACAAAATCTGTCTTTGCCTACAAGCACAAGGCTTGCCTTTACCCACAACTCTCAAATGAGGATTCTGTTAAATGAAGTGAATCTCTGTCTACGCCTGAAAGAAGAAAAGAACTTTGCCTTCAAGAAATGCAAGGGGGAAAGTGGATCCCTGGCAAAGTAGTATTATAGTTCTTTACCATTATAGTGAAAAAAAACCCCCAGTTTCATTGGCACAGTAGACTACAGAGAATAAACACAGTCTGAGGCTGAGAGAAAACAACATACTAGATATAGTTGCTGGGAATCTTCCAAGGAGGCAAGTCATAGAGCACAAGGAACAAGCAATTAAATAGCAAGGTAAAAAGTAAACAAAGGCACAGAGAGAATGATCATGCAAAGCAAAGAGACAGAGGCATCTCAAAACACACACAGGGAAAAGAAACAGCAAAGGATGCAAGAAAGGTATTCAGGAAATCACATCAGGACAGGCAGAGGTCCTACACCAGATTTTGGGTTAGGATGATATAGGTGCCTTGATGCTGCTCATTGCCTGATGTGCAAGGTTTTGACATTTTTTAGGAAAACTAAGACAATTCTCCCCTGAATTTTTTATTTCAGAGTAACATTAAACAACCAACTGTTTCTGTTTCCATCACTGACATGCCATATCATTTAAGTAAATGCATTTTGAAAGGGCAGACTTTCAACATCATTAAAATAACGTCTTGGGGGATGGAGGAAGACAGCACTTACATTGACATGACTGCAACTGGACAAAATGTGAAGTAAATAAACCATTTGGCGGCAACTACAAAAAGCAATTTAGCCACTGGAATTCCATGCTGATTTTCGGCTTTCTTGGACAAGAGGGGCATGAAAACCTGCTACTGACATATAAAATACAAAAGAGCATCTGTCAAAATACTGCTCTCTGATCTTAAACTGGCAGGGTTGCAGAGAACAATTCTGCTTTTAACTAAAGAATGAAACAAATCACTGGTTTCATCAATTCTTAATGATTCTTTCTTCAGAAAGAAGAATTCTTTCTTCAATCTCAAATTAGCAGCAAATGTTAATACTGCTAACTTAGCAATGCCTGTGTATAAAACAGAATGAAGAAAATAAAAACTGATGATCTAACAGTAGTGCAACTTCTTTGGGCCAGTATTAGCATTTTTGAGTGGTTGTATAAATACCCTTCCTCTCCATGGCTCAGCTGAAAATGAGACACTTGTCATATACAATTACATTACCAAGCACAGGACAGGACCAAAGGATGGAGGAGATAATAAATGAGATAACATTGGTCATTAAACCTGAGTGCAACACATAGAAGTATTTGTGTTGGGGTTATTAAACATACATTATTTTATGCCAAATTTCAATTAAAAAGTAAAGCAATTTAACACACGAGTAAAGACTTCATAGTGATCCCAAACTCTTCAGACAAAAACATTTGTGGAAAAGGCAGACCAACTCAAATACCAGCGAAATTATTCCTTCAGTTAATCAGTGTTTTCATAATCACAATATTGATTTTATAGATTCATTCAGAAAACTGATATAAGTGGTCATCAACTAAATTTTTAGTTTTTACTTACAGAAATCTTGGCTGATTCTTCATGTCACATTCACCAAGTTGTAATTAGAAATATCTGTGGCAAAGACCACACCAAATTCCCTGCTGACTAAGTTTTGTCTATAAGGGAATACTTATAATAATATATTATGTATAATCTGTGTATATGGTGATACACGTCTGCTTATAACAAGCAATATAAAAAGGATTAAGTAGGATTTGTGATAAGGATTTGTGCGTGATTTGTTCCAGTTTAGCGCTTTTTAGACATTATGACATCATAGTTAATTCCAAACCTCTTGATGTAGTTAACCTGATTTATAAGAGTATCATATTCCCACTCGGGTACAAGAGAAACAGAATACTAAATATCACAGCTGACACCCTTCCCAAAGGCACCATCAAATATTTCACTGAAGATCTTAAGCTGTAATAACTCAAAATCCCAGCCATTAAAAAAAACCTTCACACATGAACATATCAACTTACTGTTTCAACAAAATGCTTCTAATATTAGAGCTACAGCACCTCTGTACAAATTGATTCCTTGTTTAACTTTCTCACCATAAAAGAGATACTAGAATTGAATGCAGAGAAGATCACCCATTATTAACAGATTGCATTAATTACCTTACTAATTACGTTAGTAATTCTGCAAAATAAGGAACACTCAAGACTTTAGGATGGAATCAAACTTTCAATGCATCAAAGGCAGCCAATTTGTCCATATTGCTCCTGGAGCAGGAACCTAAGTTTCAATTCCTTCAGAGCAATTGGTGCAATTTCCTGTAACTATCGCAAACTCTTGCCACTTCTACCAGTTCACTTTATCCTATACTTTCAAGTACTTCTCCACAGAAGCTTCTACCATTGACTGTAGCCTCCAAGTAAATAAATAAAATTTTCTTTGCTCAATTTCTGCCACAGCAGAACAGCCACCATGGCAAAACTGCTGTCCAATCACAATAAAAAAATCCAGTGAACCACTGCACTATTGTTTCAATGTGCAGCAGAAGGAAAATTCTATCAGACAACTTTTAAATAAAATCTGAAATGCAAGACATGATAGAAAAAAAAAAAATTGTCCACAATCAGCACATCCAGCGTTGAAAGAATATGAAGCACATCTCTCTCTACTCATACCGAAAACACAGAAATATGCTTATAAAATTCACTGCATAAGATCTCCATGTGCCAACACTGTTTCAATGTTGCTACAGTCCCTTTACACCCAAGAGATGAAAACAGAAATAGCTTAATATTCAGATGTCTGCAACTGTGAGGACTGGAATTCCAATCACTCGCTCTGTTAAATCTAAGCAAAGCCTGATGATCTTATGCAATACTTGTTTCCTGGATTGCATAAAATATTTACTTTGTGAAAGATTTAGATGATTTTAAGTACAGATTTTATCTTTTCAGATCTGAGTCAGAATCAGCAATACAAATGAGCATGGTGTTTGGCTGCTGCTGGACTGGTTTGGTTAAGTAATACACCTCTCTAATTGAAAGCAGGGAATTTGTACTGGTGACACCAATAATGAAATACGATCTTTCTGTTGAAAGGTGTAGGACATAGTTGAAGCCATATATCATTAGTCTTTCTGAATACCATACTCAAAAGCATGCTTTGCTTTCCCCCAGCTTGCATCAAATATCTATCCTCAGTAGGGCCAAAGCACACAGTTCTTCCAACGGATACATCAAAAATATCTTTTTCCACAGGATCTGCTGCAGTGATTTAGGGCTGTCCCTGGATCCTGTATAATTTTCTCCTTTCCCTTTAGTTCACTGATTCTTTTTTTTCCTTCTCTCCAGACCAAACACCCCGCAACAGGACTACAATTACAAGACCTCTCACTCTGCAAACAGAATTTAATGACCTCAATGAACATATAAGCAGAACAACATAAAATCACCTGTACTTACTGCCTCTAGGAAGATGGTTGGTTAGGCTCACATAAGATGTAGCTTTTGACATGCCAGACGTACCTTGCTCTTCAGGAGACAATCTACACTCCTTAGAAGGAGAGCTCATTCAAATTCAATTGCATCACTCCTGAAAAGGCTATCATGCCCTCCACTCCTACTATCATTTTAACACTTTGGGTTAAAATAAGGAATCTGGGGGAGGGATGAGAGAAATGAATAGCAGGGGATAGAACAGAATCAATCTATAACTACAAATAGGATCAGGGCAAACACTGTCAGTGAGCTGTCATTAAAACCACTTTTTTGTTGTTATTGATTGCTAGTTTTTCTAATATAAAGAATTATAAAGTCAGAAAGATGATGTGTGGCAGCATATAAAAAGGAAAATTTTAATGTTAAGAGTATCCTAAATTTTCAAGAAAGCAGAATCTGCATTTTTTTCTTATTTAATATTACTCAATAATACCTTTACAAAATCTTCCAACTATCAGGTGGCACAAATGTTAAGAAGTTCCAGTAAAAGTTGTGCTCTTAAGAACACAGGTTATGGAACCTGGCCATAAGCGTAGGATCTGGAACTGAACTTGGCACCAATGTCTTTTAGCTACGAGCATTTTATCTTTGAAAGATGCACTCAGAAAATTTAGTTTTGCAATGTGCAGGGTACAGATCTATAAGATAATATTTTTTTTTAAAGTTATATTGGTACCCAAGCTGAAGACACTCAATTTCTACCTGTGTTTGCAGGTGGACTTTTTTGACTGATGCATAGTAAGGCTGCAGCACGAACAAAGTCCTTTACCGACACCAAAGAACCTCCAGGAGAGACAGTACGTCTATGAGAAAGACTTCTTTGGTGTCTGATATGGGTTGAGCTAACCCATGGCAAGGACAACAACGCAAGTTCTTTCCTTTACTTAGATACTTCCAAACTTCTATTAAAAGTCTGCTTAACTAAAGTGTATGTACAGTCCTCTAAAAATTTCACCTGATCAGTGATGAGCTATGCTTCTCTTCCTCTCCAGTAGGATATTCCTCAGATTCTTCTAATAATCCCTATGCTTCCCATCACCACCAATTATTTTTGCCTTGTCTACCTGCCGGGCAAGCACCAGCCTATGCTGTAGTTGTAACACTGTGCTAATCCATTGGTAAGATGGCACAGACAGAGTGGCTGACAGTTGTATCTGTTCTGAATGGGAGACCAACCAGAGTGTTTCGTATTTCCGATGCTTCAGGGCTGCACAAGACTTTGAAGAGTATACTGAGCATGCCTGGTGTAAAAATGTGGTATTCAAACCACCATCTTCCTGTTAAAACATACTCAGTTCAGAGGTTATTAACAAGGACGTGAAAAATATACATCGCACAATTGGGTCGTTCCCATCCCCTTAAGAAAACAGGTTAAAATAGAAGTTTGGGGTACTATTTGTTTCAATGACATTTTTCTCTGAAATTACAAAACGAAGTCAGAAGTCTAATACCACAGGACTGAAATTTGTAGTCTGAAAGCTTGAGTTTTAAAATAAGAGAGAGAATTACTACAAAATTTCTGTGGTACATGGAAGATGGGACATGTTAAAATTCTGATTTTATACATTTCTGAAAGCAGTCAAGAATCATTGGCCAAAATGGCTCTAAAGATTAAAGATGAGTCTCGGACAATAGAACGGCTAAAATAAACATCATAGGTAAAAACACTGTTATGCTAAACCTAATGTGCAAAATCATGCGTTTTACGCAAAATGATAAATATTAACTTGCTGTCCTGGTTTGAGCTGGTCCTGCTCAATCAGACCCTTTACACCTGCATGAGTGAAATCTAGAATTACTCGTTTTCTAAAAAAAATATTCCAAGTTACTAGTGCCATTTTCATTGTTCCCCATTGTGCCCCATGGTTGACTCGCAATTCCAGATAGGGTCTGATCCAGTAAATGTTTCCAGATGGAAAGCTCACATTTAACACTCCACCTAGAAGCAGATCTTATTCCCACTAGTTACTGTTTGTATAACCCTTCTGAGTTCAGCCTTAAAAAAAAAAAAAAGTAAAAACCAAATTCCATATCCATTAGAAAGTTATTAACTTCCATAATTCCCTGTCAGAGATAAAGGAACACAGGTCTAGGCCATCAATCAAGGTACTCAGATCATCCATTTTAGTAAGATAAAATTCCCACTGACCTCCATGGAACCTGGGATCTCACCCAAGTTACTGATAATCTGACTTGGGACCAAGTGAGAAAGGAACGCAGGGTGGAGAATGACAATCTCCTGAATCTTTCCACTGCTCCATAGACTGACTTCACACTCACCTGTTTAGTCTACGCCACTGTGTATTACCTACCACACTACTGCAAATATAATAAATAGCCCATAAGACTTATTAAAGGGACTGAATGAAGCTTTTATCCATTGTCCACACAACAGAAAAAGGAAAGTACTTAGGTCATCTACAGCATTCTTTCACTGGCCAGTAAGTGGGGCTAGCCTTCAGCTGCATAGAATACAGTAGATTTCTTTCCATGCCATCTAGCAATCTTTTGGGCATTGATTCAGTTATTCCTGGTTTTTCCTATTACTTCTAAACCTTCCTTGAAACTCAGGCCAGAAACTCAGCAGGATAAGAGACATTTTACTGCTACAAGCTACTTCCAGAAAACTTCTGTAACCAGGTCTACAATGCTGACAGGTCTTCTGTGTCCCTTTTTACACTGAGGTAAGAAACTAAATGAAGACTTTCAATGTTGGTCAGAGGTGTAAAGGGATCTCTAAGATTTAACTCTCTGCAAAAACATTAATAATAACTTCTACTATTATCCAGAAATCCAAAGTGCCTCTCATGTAATTTATCTTTCCTAGACAAGCACAATATACACACCGAAAGCTGCCTATAAAAGGATGTTCATGGATCTCAGTAGATTATTCTTTGTGTTCTTTCCTCTACTTCCTTGCAAAAGAATTACTGATGAATTCTGAGCTACACCATTTTGCCTCTTCTGAGGAAATCAAATCCTTTACCCTAAAAATAATTTTACAGTTGCTTTATTAATGTAAACCTAAGAAATAACAAAACAAAAAGGTAAAAGGAATAGCACAGTTTATTAAGTAAAATACAAAAGCACCTCTTGGGTGCTGGTAGCATTCATGCTTCAGCCTTATGCCTTTTCAGCGGCCCCATCATGTGTTAATGATTACATATACTCATTCACTACCAAAAATAGTTTCCGCTAGAATTATGCACAAAGAATATTTGTCCACAGTGAATTTCAAGTTTGGCTACTCTGCTTGGGTTACAGTTACTCCTAATTTTACAGTGGCAAAAATCCAGAAGTCTACTTTGTGTTAGCAGTTTATCTTTTATGTCATAATATTTTATTCATTCATTCATTCAAAAGTTAGGAAAGTAGCAGCACTTAAAATCTGAAATCTTTACCCATGGAACCAGTTATCACAATATACAGATTACTATACAGTAAATCCTAGTTAGATTATCTGGAAAGAGCATTTCTCTCTTTCCCTTTCTGCTTCTCTCATTTTCGTCTCCTCAGGAAACCTCAAGTAGGATCATCTTGATCACTTTCACATGCCTTAAGAAGTTAGTATATGTTATCAATACACAAACATTTGCAAGCTTAGTAAGTAATGGTTACGAAACCAGTAGAAAAAAGAAATATTAAAAAAAATTTTTTACTATGTCCATTGTCTTACAAAATTGGGGGGGGGGGGATTGCTGCACAAAAAAACCATTTTGCACATATTTTAAAAGTTAGATGCATAGAAGCCTCTCAAAGATTTCTCCTTTGTTGCTTTGAAGCCCTCTATTCCCCCACCCCCTCCTTTTTTTTGGATGCTGAGAAAAATTGCTCCATTCCTGCTTGGAATCCAAAGGAGAACAGGAAGTAACGTCTGAGCTCCATAGAGATTCATTTTTATTTGCTTACAGGACGTGGCGGACTCAAAAACTGGCTTCATTTCTCAGTATCCTTAAAGGACCTAAGTTTTTTTTTTTCTTTTTGGCAGGGAGCATGGTTGGAACTTCAAGTTCAGCCAAAATAGACAATAAAACAGTAAGAAGGCATAATGCCAAAAATGCAAAGGCATCAGCATCCAGAGCATAATTCCACCCTTTTTTCTCTCCCCCTCCTCAATGATTTACACAGGAAAACGTAAAAAACAGAAAACTCTCTTTGTCCTAGAATGAACTCATATTTTAAAACAGCCTACGAACATCTCAGACCCACTGGAGGCAAGCTAAAGAATGATACTGCTCATTTAAGCTGACAGATTTTTTTTTTAATCCATATGTTTTATTGTTATGTTCTTTTGAATATCATACTTTGTTCTGCTTCTTGGGAGAAAACATTTGTATGAAGTAACAACATGTGGAATCTCTCACACAACACAATATGAAACTTGGTTCAAGTGTAGCCTTTTTTCCTCCTCCCTCATGATACACAGTTTTAAACATTATTCTTACTGGCAGCAAGCCTGTACAAGCCTCTAAGCCAAAAAAGTCCCAATTAATTTAAAACTCTCATTTTGTTGCAGCAAGATTGATTTTTTTTTTTAGGAGGGTTCAATCCATTAATAATGCTATGAAAATGATGTGCAACGACCAACAAATAAGTAAAACTTCTCTGTGAGGATATGTGCAAATGTTTCCTCACATTTGCAACAGGAAGCCAGGCAGGATGGGTCTGGGGGAAGGTCTGGAAGCTGTACAGCAGAAGTGGAGGGAAAGACGAAAATAGATTTTAAAGAGGACATTGTCTTCCTTACTGCATTAATCCTTGTTTGGAATTAGAAGCTAACTAGTCAGTGTTTCCTTTCCATCATATAAAATTGAACCTATATAATTTGCAGAAAATATCCTGAAGCCACACAATGCCTTCTATTTATTAACAAGAGTCAAAATACTACCTCTGCAGAAGCATGTATCCAACGCAGAAACCAAAAAATGGCAAAATAGAGGCTATCTCCTTTATGCAAGAACTGTAAAGTGCACCTGAAACATATTAACTAATTTCTTCTTTTCTGAAGAAAGGAAATAAAGAACAACTATGACACTTGCATTAAAAACAATTAAAATGCTAATAGAAGGAAAAAAGGTAGATTTGGGGGGGTGGGGTGCTATGTAGTTTTGCAAAGCATTTTTGAGGCCGAACACTAGAAATCTGCATATCCGTAGGGAAAAACACAGCAAAGACCATCAAATCACTGAGGATTTAAACATATGGTTTTAAGAAAAGCTGTGGTATGAACTCACTTTGAAACAGGTGCACACAAGTCTGAGCTAGTGAAAATACAGATCATCCAGCAGGATTAATAGGAGCCTAATAGAAACAATGGAGGGAGGGAGTAGGGTGAAAAAAGGAAACAAAAATAATACTGGAAAAAAAAAGTTTCATGACATTGACATTTCAGGTTGCCAGGATCAGAAAAAAAAAAAGTATAGCCAGTACAGTGAATTTAAGTACAAAATGGATCCCAGATCCCATCTGCCCAGCCTTGTGCAGAAAACAAGGCAAAACAAAACAGAAAGCCAACCAATCAAAACAAAAACCTCTAAAAACTTCACAGACCACACAGACAATCAGGAAAGTAGACTAAAAAAGGCTGAAACAATTGTCTGCTACAGATTATTTAATAAATCAGTGTAATTTAAGAAGATGAATGATAGCTTGTCTATTCGGATGTTCAATACACAAGTATTTGCATAAGAGATGCATCTTGCTGGTGTCACATCACAAACCACATGAAGTTACGAGGCCAAAGATCATATAGTGCTTTGGACCAATGTGGACTTCTAAAAACAAACAAACAAAACTGAACCACAGAATCATTAAGGTTGGAGAAGACCTCTCAGATCATCAAGTCCAACCATCAACCCAACACTGCCATGACCACTAGACCATGTCTTGAAGTGCCACATCTACATGTTTTTTCAATGCCTCCAGGGATGGTGACTCCATCACTTCCCTGGGCACCCTGCTCCACTGCTTAACCACTCTTTGAATAAATCAGTTGTTCCTAATACTCAATATAAACCTCCCCTGGCACAACTTGAGGCCATTTCCTCTCGTACTAAAGATGAGGGAAGCCAACAATATAGCCAGTAAAAAGAGAGCCCCTAGGATGCCTAGGTTTCCAGAAGAAAACTTGGGCTTTTGATTACAGATGGGCTGGACACAAAGCTCTTCAATTTGAATCATCATGCTATCTCATGGAAATTGAATTTCAAGTCCCTCATGTATCCATCCTACAAAGGAGTCCTGCTTCCTGGCAGGACTGTAACTTCCCCTAATGAGCTGTAGCCAAGTTCTAGGGGTATGTTATGACAATGCACCAAGCAGCACAATTACTAACTCTGCTGCGGCCTCTGGAGTTGTGAGATGTCATTAAATGTGTTATCGGCACAGTCTTTTGCAAGCAAATACACATGTGATTTGCCTGCTCTCCAGGTTGGCTAGGTGCAAGTAAAGCCTGAACGCAGCTTGGGCTCGGTGCTCTACTGACAAAGATGTACGATTTTGAGGCAAATCTCAAACATCTGGCATTCAGTTATCTCCAACCATAAGGTTGGCCCCATTTGCAAAAGATTAGGAACATTTAAAATTTTCAAGTGTTTGTTAAATTGTCAGCTTACATCGCAACCATTGCTCAAAATTGAACTAAAATTTACCCCATGGCTAAATACATTATTCTTCAGCTCCAGCCTGGAAATTATACACCAGAAATAACAACAGTACAATAGAAATAGCTTGAATCTTTAGGATACTATAAACCCAGTACCCACATAGTAAAACTGTGGTACATACACTACTTTAGAGTGGGAGAATACTGCTGCAATACACTCATATAACAAATGTCTATGCCTTCAGGACCTGTAAATGCAAAGGACAATCACACCCAGAGAACCTGGAGACAAATGCTCAAAAGAGAGGTCTCTCTTTGTAGTTTGTGTTCATTTTTTGTTTTGTTTACAGGCTTTTTTCTTTGCGTCGCTGACTTTTAATATACGTACAAACTACCGTTGGAAAGAGACAATTATCAGAATACATACACGACTTCTGCAGCAATATAAGCTGAAAGGGCTCATCTAAGTTCTAGGAGCACCAAAGTAAAAAGAGAGCCAATTCTAAAGCTGATAAATTTCCACTCTAACAGGACCCATTCAGCACTAGCAGAAACCCTCTGTGTGCTTATTTGCTAGTAATGGATTCTCTATTAAAGACTTAAGGGGAGAAAAAAGCCCGTCCCTATAGATTCTTTATCAACCTCATGAACACACTGTTCAAACGACAGCAGAATGGTGAAGTGGCCCAGTGGGCCTACAACCAAGAAAGCAAGCTAATAGTAGAAGAAGGGGAACCAAGCCAATAGTCTAGACAGTAGGCAAAAAAAAACCCCATACTGGCTAAATCTAATCAGCTGCCTCCTTTATTTTGTAACGTGAATGGGTAGATTATAGCCAGGGTGACACTTATCCATCATTCTCATACTTGCATATCAAACCAAGAGCCACCTTCAAAATAAACAGCAGCTGTTGAAAGCCTCCAACTTCAGGAGTTGCCACTGCACTCACCCTGCCTTTATAGATTATTTTGCTGATGCCCTCAGTCACCCCTAAAAGAGAAAAAGCAGCCCTTTTTCAGGCTACCATAAGTTATCCACTCTCCACAGAGGGTCTTTTAAGATTCAAACTGGCAGCTTCTTTCTTGGGAAGGGGGCAAAGTTGGCAAAGGACAAATAACATGATTTATAACATCTACTGACTACAATCAGTTGCACAGACTGCAGTACAGAACAGCTGGCAGGATAGCGAAGAACAGTTCTTCTTAGAAATCTGCTATTTAAACTCAGTAACTACATCCAAATTTTGATCCAAAGGCCTTAGAGAAAAACATTGTGAAATTCTAAAACACAGGGAGGGGGAAATAAAATAATCTGCCTTTGGTGGTACAGATGTCTAAAACTCTTAACACTCAATTTAACCCTTCTCTAAAATTTAAGGTGGAATTTGCAATTAGACCTCATGCAATACATCACCCAGTGGGAAGGAAAACAGTAAAAAATGGGATATTAATAATAGTTGCAGATAAAGCAGAAATCTATCAATTACAAAATGAAGCATTCATGTATTTTTTTTTAAGTTGCCCCCCCAATCACCATTTCTTTAAACTACTGAAATACAAGAAAAATCAAGATGAGTTAGTAAGACTATGTCCAATTGTTTATTTGTCATCTGTAATGCAGCCATTGAAAATCCCAGCAGAAATTTTAATGCACATTTGAATACTGACCAATTCTGTTGTTTAAAACGTCAGCTCTTCACATACTTTGATGCTGCTGCTTGTGGCAGTAGAAATCTCTCTCAAGCAATCGTATACTGAATTGACAAAGTTTTGCTTAAATCTATTTTTTAAAGTATTCAAATTTAATGCTGAAATTGTCAACCCTGTAGAAGTAATAGCACCCTCTGTCATTTTTATTTTTTATTTTTTTAGTAAGAAAAGCAGAATTACCTTCCATTACCTTCTCAGGTTGAAGTACAATAGCGCATTATAAACCCTTTTTAAAAACAGAGAACGGTATCACGTTAACAGCATTCCAGTTCCTTTTTTCTTAATCTAGAAAAATATCACTAAAATAGATTTATAATTAACACACTAGTTTAAAAAGTTTACTCATGAATGTGCTGGACACTGTTTTCAGAGAAATTTCAGTGAGTTACAGCTAGCTTATTTATTCCAACAGCAATAGCTAAGTAAATATTACAGAATATACATTTAAAACATTCAAAGTTCATAATCAGAAGCACTGATGTTAAAAATCTTCTCTCCTCTCAGAGAACATATAAGCATCATGTAATTCGTACTGTAATTCAAATAATCTCTATTTCACGTAGTATCAGAAGTGGCAGATCAAGAGTTATTTA
Organism: Coracias cyanogaster; assembly: GCA_033124195.1. Taxonomy (NCBI): domain Eukaryota; kingdom Metazoa; phylum Chordata; class Aves; order Coraciiformes; family Coraciidae; genus Coracias; species Coracias cyanogaster. Next base: position 41,691 of record JAVSBS010027665.1, read on the forward strand.
TAGGCTTTTGATCAGATGTCTGTAAAAACAAATAAACTTACGAAAATTGCATCTGATCACAGACGATCTTGATCAAAGAGATTATATTTAAGTGAACTGCTATGATCACAGCAGGTTCCCATAATCACGTCAAAGTATAAAATACTGAAAAATAAACACTTCTGCTCAGCAACAGAAAGCGTGGATATAATTTATTAAATCAGTACATTACCTCTTAAAAATGACTGGTAAAACAACTACAGTACGCCAATAACAACATATAATAATGTATATTTGCTATTTGTATATACACACAAACCCCTCTGGTTTATTTTTTTCAGTAAGTGAAAATATTGAAAGAAGAAAAAAGAAAATCAGCAAGTGAACCTATATGGAAACAATAGACTACTACTAAGTTAACCTATAAAATGCAATACAGCAGACATTTTTCGGTCAATTTGCAGGCTATTAACTTCTGCATCCGGGTTGCACGGGGTTCCATGCACCTGCCTAATGCAAGCCAGCTCAGATGTGAACTGTACTATAAACAAGAGAGGCTTGAGGAAAAAAAAAAAAAAAAAAAGGAAACACATGTTTGCACTGGAAGGAACCTGATCCTCAGTGGGAGCTTCCAGGATTGCTTCACCTCTCAGTCTGGAACAGCCACCATGGCAGATAAAACAAACTTCACTACAGCGCATGGGTTGTCAATGTTTTACTTCATTTCATATTCAAAGCATACAGCATCTAAAATACAGTCTTCACATAGAGTGGATTTAATCCTTTGTTTACTAACTTGCATGCATGGAGGAATAGGCCAGAAGGCACACAATGGGAACACAGAAACAGCGAAAAACAAAACGAAGAGGGAAAGCAAAAGTCTTTTGCTCATGTGAGAGCAAACACCTACGCTAGCAACTTTCTAACAACCATAAATTCATGCCAACGGGATGGATGCAAAAAAGGTAAGGAACAGAATATAAAGAAATACAATGACCCAGTAGAACAAACTGATAGGGATTTGATTCTAGGGATAAAAGTTAAATGAATAGACACGTACTGGCAGAAGGCCAACTCCTAACAGAACAGAAACCTCATAACATTTGAGTTCTGTTTTTAATTTCCAACCCATGAACATTAAGTGGATTTTAAATTAGGCAAAACATGTTCATCCATTCCTATTTGTAATACAAAAGACAGACAGGCAAGCTCTAGTTTGGGCGCT
>JAVSBS010027665.1:42904-54779 GCA_033124195.1 Coracias cyanogaster
CAGATCATCCTTTTGCTTCCCAACCTGAAGCCTGGTAAAGTAGAGCTGCGTACCCTGCTTTAGAGACAACACAAAGGAGCAACCTGCAGCTGACAATGCCCCTCCTGAAAGACCGCAAAGTTTACAGGCCCGCTGACTGCCTCTAAAGCTCGCTTTTGTCGTTTATTGTTAATGTTTTTAAGTTTACAAAAAAGTTTCTATTCAATGAGGCAAAAAAGAGGGGGAACATGGGGAACCTCCTGTAGAATTTCAATGGAGGCAAGCCTAGTTGGAGATGCAGACTGCACAGATGACGGCAATAGTGTAACCACTGTGGTCTAAGAATATGGGACAGATGAATTTGCAGAGATCAGTAAGAACTCTTCTGAGTTAAACAGGTACAGCTGGGAAAGGGAAACAACATTTCAGGCACACAACCACTTTTATTTCAGACCTGAAGAAAAGCTAGTGTGCCTGGAATCTCACTTGTAGGTCTACAGCAAGGTATTATATTCCTCCCAACAAACAATTTTATTATTTTTATTATTATTGGTAAAATTTCATTTACATTTGGAAGCCTACAACAGGCTTCCAAACTGAGTGGTAAGCACGCTATTAGTTCTGCCTCTGGTGCTTGCACCATAATTTGTTGCACCATCTGTCACTGAGACATCTCACCCTTTACCTAAAACAGCATATAGCACATTCTCTTTGGACAGAATTATCATCACCACGCTTGGAATTGACTGAGAAAGCAGACAGGAATAAAGTATTGCTGCAGTTGGAACCGGCTACAGCCTGACATCCTATGCCATCCATACCAGGTCTCTGGAACACTGCTTTCCTCTCTGGAATAGCTGGTGTTCAGTACAAGTAATGCAATAGTGCGGAGTGGTTACTGCCATCAGCAGAGAATACCAGAACAAAGAAGCATGAAACTCATTCTTCAGTTTTTTCTTCTTTCCAGTGAGTTCAATCAGAGCAAATTCTTTGGCAAAAAAAGTTAACAAAAAGATCCAAGAAATCAAACATAAATCTGGTAATCTGCCGAGAGGGAAAGAGCAGAGGGGAAGAGAACTGGCAGGCTTTAATATTAAATACACTTCGTGCTATCCAGCAGATCCAAGATTAACATACAGAGATTGGACTCTGTACAGGAAATCTATTATACTGACTGCTCTCCAGTTACATATATTGAGATTTCAGAAAGATCAAATGCCTAACTGGATGTTTTAGGAATAAACATGAATTAAGTTTCTATTTTCTTATGTTCAAGATAGACCTAGTCAAAATTTTTCCATGGAAAAGCTCCTCAGCAGTGAAAGAGGTTTTTCAATAAAACTTTATTTTTTTGTGAAAACTGTCTGCCTTTGGATACTTTCCTGAGATGTAATCCAGCTAGGAAACCAGGACCCAAGAGCAAGTGAGCCTAATTTTATAATCAAAACCTGAAGTTTTCAGGTTTTTGCTTTAAAATCGTAATTCTCTTTGGTGGGAACCACTTTCTGATAAGAACTGGTTTTGGGACATTTCCATGCAGGGAATTACTTCAGAATTCCATAATATTGGTACATCTTAGAGCTTCGATTTAGATTTTTACAGGTGTAAACCACCCTTTTCTCCAGTTTTAGTTTTCCATTAAGTGGAATTTACAGAAAAATACTGATTATGTGAGATCACAGTCTACTCTGATCTTGTTCAGAGGTCAGTACTAAGCATGCTTAGCACTCATGAACTTGCAGCATCAGTCACTGGCCTTTGTGCTCAAAGGGAGCTCAGAACACCGAGGTTTCTGAACATGGAACCACACTATCTTCCTCTCACAGCTGGCTTCATCTCACTGCATGGTCCTTCTGCGAACCAATGAAAACTTGCCAAAAAAGACTTTTCATGGATATGCTGCTTTAATGCTTTTACCTGTAAAAACAGTCAAAACACCAGAATCAATTGCCTGGAAGGCCTCAGACTTTTCACCACTAGATGTTTCAAGACAAAACACCAACAAACTTACTACTGAAGCTGATCCTGCTCTGAGTGACACTTAAATGGCTGTTTAGGTGACCCTTCAGCCATGCTTTCTGTAATTCTACAACAACTTGCTTCAACCAACTGTAATGTAAATTGGACAATGATTTCATATCCCAATATTTAAAAGAAGTGTACTACATTTAATTCCTTGCCAATCAAAAATAAATTGTATTTAAAATAAAGAATAAATGTTAATACTGATTAATCTCTCCACTTCTAAAATCAAGAAAATCTTAAATTAAGGTCTTTAAACCTGCAAAGGTTTTCTGTGTAATTTTCAAAAGCCTACTTTTCACTATTTCAGCAGTAAAGAAGTGCTCCTAGACAGAAACCACAGTACCAATCTACAACCAGAGCTACATGTTTATGGAAAAACTCATAAATCCCTGAAAATAATGGTCTGATAACTGAAGTACTGTACAAATTGCTTTATAGCAAAATGAATAAAATAACTTAGAACCAAGCAAACTGCTTTACACATGAGAAGAATCAGTGCCTAGAAAATCTGCATCTGATAAATTTTCTCTTAAACGTTTTCCATAAATACAGCAAGAATCAAAGCTAAATAAGAAGGAGGTCATGTTAAATTTAACAACTGATTTTTTTAAAGTAATGATTTTCTATTTTTCTACATTTTTAATGAAATAAGCAGCCCTTATATGCTAGACATTCTGGATTTAATTAATTTTGAAGATACTTAGATTAATTTTCTCCCTTAGAGAATACTTTCAAGACACTGATCAACAGATTCCTAAGATTAAGTTAAGAACTACATTCATCATAAACACTGTTATACACAATTTCTTTTTATATGAAAAATAAATACATGGAATATAAACCTTTTTTCTTTCTCCCCTCCCCAAACTTAGAAATCAGCAAGTATTTCCACATTAACAACTGCAAAATAGCAGCAGAAATTGAGAAACATGCAGACGATGAAACTTAAGAGTATCAATTCTGCTAGTTAGCAACAGCAATGTGCACTTTGAAGATTTTTTTTTTCCACATTTAGCCAACAGTTTTGTGCTATTTTATACAGTTTTTTAAGGATTGCAATCCTGTTCTATGAGACAGCACTGATTAATTTCAAAAGGACTCCTTATACGGTCAGATTTGTTTGGCTGCGCTACACAAGTTAGCACCCAGATTTCCAGCGACTGCTATCTTAGTCATTTCAACTTGCATTATTTATAATAAAAAATGGGTAACTACACTGTCTCCATAGCCATGAAACTTTTGAAACTGCCTTTTATGTCTGATAAAGCAGATCTGTGGGTTCCCAAACATGCAGCTGAGTCCTAAGGGGGATTCACAAGTAACTCACTGTTTTGTGACATAATGAGAAAGTGGCACTCAAAGTACTTTAAGTCATGGCATCACAGCCCAAAGAGTTTTAGAATAACCGGTTCCAGCTAATGATATTCCAACACTTTCAAAACCATCTGTATAGTGGAATATGTATTCTAGCTCTCTCCAGTTAGTTATCTCAGGACTTTCATCCCACCCATGAAGCCATTCTTCTTAACAACTCACCACTTCTTCCTGTCTACAAACCATCCTCCTTCTTCAAATTCTACATTCTATATAACATATCCCATGTTTTCATCTTCTTTGTAGTGTACTTCCTGTCTTCCATTCTGCAATGCTTTTCTTTACTGGGCCCTTTTACTTATTTTGCTTACACAGACTTAAATTTTGGATAGAATACAAGGAGAAAATGAGAAGTGATATAAACTAAAGTAGTAATACAAAGTTTAAAAAAAAAAAAAAAAAGGCATCAGAATAGATCACAAGGTTAATAAACACTACAGAAAAAGGTGAAAGAGACACAGGGTTTGCCCAAAGTGAAAATACAAACAGATTGACAAAAGCATCACAGTAAATCCACAAGCAGGAATACAGATTATACTTTATAATATACAAGTCAAAACTTTACTCCACGCTATGTCTCTTGGACAGCGTGAGCAACTACCGCAGGCACAGAAAACCTACAGAATCCAGTTCTTTGGTTCTATCATAGTCTGGTTGCCTCACTCGCAGCCTTCCTTCAACACCAATACATACAATTCTTTCCATGCTTAACTGCTTCAGCTTTTTTTACTCATGCACACAAACATTTCTGTGTTTCATGGTATTTACATGGGATTTACAAGCTTCTTCCTAGAGGAGGAAAAAGGATTAAGCATCATCTTAACTATACACCTACTAATAGAGTTGAATGCCACCCTGCATACTGCAGGATTCCTTAATACATCACTTGTGGGTCATACAACACATATGCAACTAGAACTGTGAAGAAATTGGAGATTTAGAAGACCAGGTAGCAACGGTAACTAAATAACTTAATGTCACATTTCATTATCTCATAAAATTATCAAACGTTCTAGCAAAAACCACAAAAAGATGGTGGTGGATTACTCCCTTATGTAAAAAACCAACATTATTCCTCCTGTCTTCTCAACCTCCAACATTTTATGAAAAGCAGTGATCTTAAGTCAACAACAAGATGATTTTAAATTTTAGCAATGCATAGGTCAAATGAGAGACTGAAACGTTCCATTTTATAACAGATTATGCCATTTAAATTAGAAAAACAGCTGTATTATTTTCCCTTCTTTTATATTAAGAGAAGTACAATACATTGCAAACACCACTCCTGTAGTAGCAAAAAATTAGGACTAACATAGAAAGATTTCCTATGGAAATGGGTGGATGCCGGGGATGACCAATACACACAGCTCCAAAGGCAAAGCCATTAAATCCATCTTACAAGAATCATGTGTCTGGAATTAAAGAGAAAGTATAGGATTTCCACATGTTTTTCACTAAAGAGAAAAAACCCCACTTTTCTCAACTCTCCCTCACTTTCCCAAACACTGAAAACACATACCACATAAGACTTTTAGAAAATTTACTGCCCACTGTTAGAACTGCATTCTGTACAGCTTGTGATGAAAGTGTGTGCCATATTTATTAGATGCCACTGACCAAAGTATCTCACATGTTGCTGCTTTTGTACTTCAAACTTCATTATCATATGGAAGTGTACAAACAGGTTTATACATAGATATTATACTTCACAGCTACAGTACAAGTTTTGATGCAGTGTTTGGTGCCCAAGACCTGCTCCTGAAAGATTCTGCTACCCCACATAAATTTTTGTTGAATTTTCTATTTCATTAATTATTCTAACAACTAACTGGTAGAGACCAGCTAAAGGAAATACAGTTCTAACTCTCCTTACACACCAGTAAAATAAATAACAGTGCTATCTGCTATTTCAGCATCTTAACGCTTCTGAAAGGTTACAGAACAAGAGTAAAAATACAGAAACTATACTTCTGTATTCACAATGTATTCATAAAAAGCCAACATACCCTCAGCTTCTCTAAACCATTTCAACACTTCAACACTTCTGTTGTTGCAAAGCGAAAAAGGAGCCTGTGAATGGAGTGTATGTACCCGTTTTATCTCTCTTTGTGTGCTTCTCCCCAGTAGGGTATAGATAACTCAGTTTCTGTCCAAGTTATCTAAGCCTTCACTCTTGGCACATTATTCAACTGCAATGTTTTTATAACCTCCATTAGCTGTCACACTTCTTGAAAGTGAAAAATGTTCTAAAAATAAGACAACCTAGTGCTGGATTACAGCAGAATTTTGTCAGTGTATATTGTTAAGCAATCATTCATCGCAACATGACATTCCTACTGAAAGGATTTTTGTAGTTTATTTTAAGGGTACACAGAGAAAATGAAAGGAGTCAAAACACAAATTATCAACACTGACCTCCACTGAGAAGGATGGAGCAATGACTGGTTAACAGAGCCACAATGAGAGCAACTCTTTTAAGCTCATCAGGGTGACAGTTCTGAAAAGTTTAAAAGAATTTTTCATAACTTAATCCTGGAACGGAGAAACAACTTTTTCCTAGAGTACTGTGCGGAAACTAGACAGTATTTGTTGCTTGTTTCTACACATACAGTGGCTTTGTTAATAATAATGTGGTACCATTTCCTCGTATAGACCGAATAACCAACATGTGCAGTCAAAATACACTTGCTGAACTAGCTTATGACAAACATCAATACATTTCTATTCATATTTAAAATCAACTTTGAGGATCATTTTGTTGTTGCACAAGCAAAGCAGTGATAAATTAACACGTCTTGGTCTCAGAAAAAATTACAGCATTTGGGCTTAAGAACATGCATTAAAATACCACAAAGTATTGCAAAAGAAGGACACTGTTTTGAGTCACAGAATCATAGAATCATTTAGGTTGGAAAAGACCTTTAAGATCATCCAGTCAAACTATAACCCTACTCTGCCAAGTCCGCTGCTAAACTATCTCCCTAAGCATCACATCTACACATCTTTTAAACACATCCAGGGATGGTGATTCAACCACTTCCCCGGGCAGCCTGTTCCAGGGCCTGACAACCCTTTTGGTGAAAATTTTTTTCCTAATGTCAACTTCCCTTACACTTGAGGCCATTTCCTCTTGTTCTATCACTTGTGAGAAGAAATGAGCACCCACCTCTCTACAACCTCCTTTAAGGAAGTTGCAGAGAGTGATAAGGTCTCCCCTCAAACTCCTCTTCTTCAGACTAAACAACCCCAGTTCTCTCAGCTGCTCCTCAGAAGACTTGTTCTCAAAGCCTTTCACCAGCTTTGTTGCCCTTCTTTAGACCTGCTCTAGCTCCTCAATGTCTGTCTTACACTGAGGTGCCCAAAACTGAACAGCCTGATAATGGTAAGACTCACCAAACTAACTATAAGTATCTGTACTTTAAAATGTCTTATAAGCTAGCCAAGACAATTTGACTCAACCAGGCTGGAGCAGCTACACCTGGAGTTATGTTAGCAGAACAGAAGGGTGGTAGCCTTCAGCAAAGTTAAAACAAAATAGAACAAAGCAAGGCAACTAACAGTGAGTTAAATTGGTAATCACTGAAGTCCAAACAGCTGTAGCCAAAAGCATGCTTGACCACCACAGAATCACAGAATAGTAGGGGTTGGAAGGGACCTCTGGAGATCACCTAGTCCAACCCCCCTGCCAAAGCAGGTTCACCTATGGCAGGCCACACAGGAACATATCCAGGCGGGTTTTGAAAGTCTCCAGAGAAGGAGACTCCACAACCTCTCTGGGCAGACTGTGCCAGTGCTCCATCTTTGAACTTTTAGCATTCCCTCTTCCCTCATCACTTTAAAATACCTTGGATAAAAACTTTAAGGTTTATTTGAATGAAAGTATCACACAGTATTAGCAGACATTAAGAGTTATTTACAAAAGGAATCACACATCCTCCAATTTTGTTCAGCTGTACAGATCTTCTCCCTAACAAAAGAAATAACACGTGCTAGTAGTCATGCACTCAAAGTACACTCTTACTACTGAGCCAAAAAATTGACTTGTGAGTCAGTTGTTTTATGCAAGACAAACTATTATTTGGTAGAATACTGTAACGAGCCACAATGGAGGTTCTGCTAATTCTGTCATCTGACCACAATTTCCTTTTTTGTTTTTGAAGAGAATTAAATGACCTACACCAGCATGTCTCATACCTGAACTGCAACTCTCAAAGAAGTAACAGGAAGATTCAAAGGGTAGGAGTCATAAATAGGTAGGGGAAAACTTAATTTAAAAATTAAGCTATTAAAAAATAACAAGAAAAACAATAAAACCAAATTACCCTGATTTACAGCTGGAAGCAGCTCATTTCCTCCAGGGGAGTCAGAAGCAGCTATAATTATCAGCTGCACATATTTACACTAGCTAGGGAACTACCAGCTCCCTTAAACTGCTGGCAGCAGCTCAGTTCCTCCCAGGCAATATGAAGAGTATTTACACCTGCAGCTGATAATTGCAGCTGATTTTCATGCCGCCTTCTCCCCAGCACCCTGAGGAACTTAGCTGCTGCCAGCAATTAAAATAGTACAGTAGTAAAGTTTTCCTCAGGGATTGCATAAAAGCAGATGAGCCTAAACAGCATTCACATTTGCAAGAACTTTGGGAAACACTCATCTACCCTATCCACTACTTCATCAGGGAAGAAAATCCACATTGATGAATACAATTAAATAGGCCTGAAACTAGGCCCAAGCTATTTTTCAACGTTTATAAAAAACTTATTCTATGTAGATTTAAGAGAGGCATACAGTAATTCAGGGCCAGAAATCACATAGATACGCAAACACTAATTTCAAGCACTAATTACAGAAGGCTTCAATTTCATACTGCTTTACTTCATTCTATTTCAGCATCTGATTTAGCAAAAACGTGAACTCTCTCTCCTCAAGCCATCACTGTTTCCAAGAAACCAGCCAAATCACAAAGGTGGTATAATACAGCCTCACAGCAGGTACATGGGGCAATCCTGGAAGATTTCCCTACAGGCACACAGGTCACACAAATAGAAAAATAATTAAGCTTCTAAAATGCGCTCTCCATCCACACTAAAATTTGGCTTAGCTTATTGAAATGGAAAAACATTCTCTGCTGGCTCTGCCTGCTTTACCACAGAGTGGTAAATTCTCAGATGGTGCAGTTAATGCAAGGGGTAATCCTTCCCACTTTTAAATGATAATATCCATCCCCTAATATAATAAAAGTGTATATGCAGCAGTAAGCCACTTTTGGGGGAGTGGGCAGTTTTACGCTGTCTAGCAATGCTATATATCCTATTTTTATGCTGTGTATTTATCAAAGTATCACTCCATGTAAATTTAGATTCTTCTTTCTCTCTGCCCACCAGAACACTTATCATGAAGTTACATATCTTCCTTTAAAAAAAAAATAAATTCTGATGTAGAATATGTTAACTATACCCTGTGATAGGTCTCAAATATGCTACATAATATGCAGGACGGAGAAAAAACCCTTCACAATACATATATATTCATTATAATTAGCTTTTGAACATCAAATCAGAACTTTTCTTTTTCTCCTCAACTGTTCTGCAATCACTTTTCTTCCAATCTCATCCTTATCACGCATTCTTTTAATTGAAGAAAATAGACATTTTCCAGGGGATCTCTTAATCATGTAGTGGGCAAAGGTGCACAGCATTATCCTATGGTTTTGCACTTGGGTATTTTCTATGAACAGGGAAACACAACATTAGTCTAACAATTTCCAGTTCTCTGAATTTGACGTTATTTTTATATTGTAAAACAGAGCATTTAAAAGAAAGCATCACCCATGTACAGTATCACTAGGAAAATTCTGAACATCTAATCAGAAGAATAATGGCAAGATCGTTTTATTTTTTAAAAACCACTAGTTATTTTCAGGTCATTTAATTTTACAGCTTCACCTATTGCTTTTGGAAAACCTATAGATTTCAAAACACATACAACATCACAACTTCTAGTTTCTATGTACTTAGAATTCTATTCAGCTAGGAATGTGCCTCTGTGCCAGAAAAAAAACCTAAAGAAAACCTCATAATCTAAGCTTCCTCCTAACTAGTTTGATTTACAATTAAAATATGGTCTTTGTTATACTTTTTACATTACAACACACGGCAGGATTATTGTACTTCCCAGTGGATAACTGCACAAACAGAACAACTGCAGAGTGGACGCTGATGTAGCAGAGGCTGTAACTCCACATCCTTCACAAGCACCCCTCTCCTCAGCTCCTGTCATAGGACAAGGAGGCATTCCACAGCTACAGCCCCTTAACCACTGCAGGTCTCACAGCATCAGGCACCATCCTCTGCCTTCACTGACACGTTGTTATGTTTTTTAAGTCATTTTGTCATAAAAATTCTACACAGAGGCAAAGTTTAATGAAACTACCTCGCAGCAGGTAGAAAGCAAGCCTTAAAACTGGCTTGTGTCCAGTGTTTCGTGGAAGGATAGCTAACGTGTACTTTGTTGAAGCAGCTGTAACTTACAGGTTACAGAGGCCAGGCAACTCAACTCCAAAGCCAATACAGACAGGAACACGTTTATCTGTGACCAAGTCAGAGACAACCTGCAAATTAAAATTCTAGCTAACTGAACTAGGAATGTTTGATCAGGAGATTTAGAAAACATTTGCAAAGAGGTTTGAGATTGATTCTGAGTCACATTTAAGGTCATTAAAAACTTACCACTAAAGCAAAAACATTTTAAAGTTGTACGTCCATAACATACACACCACTACTACTATTGTCATGAATATGACCATAGGTTCACCATCATTCTACACCACATAAGGGATTAAATATCAAGAAGTTCATAAAGCTTTACAAACTAGTAAGTCGTCATTACTTTCCATTCATTCATTCATTACGTACAACTAACTAAATAAAGACTGGTCAAACAGAGAGCTATAGAAACTATATACTGTCCACACTCTGGCTAGCTGAGCAACAAGGTGTTAACAACAGCTTGGGAGTGACATCATTATTGAACCTCACAGAATTGCATGAATATTTTTCATTATTGAACCTACTCTGTAAGAATGGAAAATAGATCACAAGTAGCCTTCAAAATGCAAAGTGAAGTTCCATTTTTTAAAAAAAAGGAAAAATAGAAAGAATGAATGAATAAAAAAAAATTACTCCTACACTGCTGGCAGCTACTTGGGAGTTACAAATGTGTTCAGATTCATTAACTCAAAGGGCTGCCTGAAGAGGGAAAGATTAAGAAAAAAGTGCAAGTAAAGTGTCACTGACAATTAATTCCTCTCCCTTTTCCCTCTCCACCCCACCTGACCAAGTTGAAGCTCAGAAAGTCCAGCTTCTGATCAGCTAGTATGACCACCTTATCTTATCTAAAGCAGGTAACCAGGCCTTCCAGAGGAGAAAAACCACTCCTGGTTGCCCCCAATTTCCCTAGCAAAGGATTCCACACAGACCTATTTAATCAGCCAGCTCAGTTAGCCGACACTCCTACGCGGACCCCTATCACCAACAGCTCCTTCGCACACCCCCGCCACCACACAGCCCCCTCTACCACCCCTTCCTCTAGCCTTCCCCACTCGTCTTCCCGGCCACTTCATCTCCCTTCCCGAGGAGAGGGGACACCTGAGGACACAGCCTCCCTCCGCAGCCGTGGGGGCTGTGCCACCGCCTGCTCCTGCTGCTCCCCGCTGCCCCTTCCCTCCGGCGGGCCTCCCGCCCAGCCCTGCCTCAGCGGCAGGCGCTCCCTTCAGCCCCTTTACCGTGTATATATATATATTTTTTTTTTTTTTTTTTTTTCGGGGGTTGGTTGAGGAGGGCAGCGAGGGGGTATTTTTTGGTTTGGGTCGTTGAGTTTAGGCTGAGGAGCGGGGGAGACACGATGACTCCTCTTCCCGAGACCCTCCTAACCCTGTGCCCACTAACAAGCCACCTCCACAGGCAGCTCCAGCAGGACGCAACGGACCTTTCCACACCTCAGCCGAGCCGGCTCCACTCCTACCGCCCTCCGCCAGCACCGGCGCCGGGGGGGTCCTGCCGCCACCCGCTTCCCTCCCCACCCCCCGCCACGGGCGGGGAAGAGCCGCCACCACCCCCGACCCCCGAGCTCGCCGCTCCGTCAGCGCCCCGAGCAAGCACTCGCAGCCCTGCTCCTGTCCCCCTCCCCTAAAAAAATAAAATTTAAAAAGGTTTTAGGCTTTCCTCACGCTCGTTACTAATTACTTGCACAGCCAGCCTTCTGACACTTAGGAGCGGCGAGCGTTTCGGCGGAGCTCGGCCCCGTCGCCCGCAACCGCCGGTAGCGCAGGGGCTGCCGCTGCCCCTGCCCGCGCCTCACTCACCTTTGGCTCGGCCTCGAGTCACCGGCAGCCGCCGGGGCGGGGGAGGGCGGGCGCTTGTGCCCGGCGGCCCAGCCCCGGGCAGGGGGGCAGCGAGCGGCGCCGCCGTGCACCTGCTGCGGCCGTTGGGCCGGCGGC
>JAVSBS010027666.1:22259-42022 GCA_033124195.1 Coracias cyanogaster
ATTTATTAAACCTTCTCTGAGAATTTAGTATGAAAAAATGGGTTGTATTGTGAAACTGTGAGGGAGGGAAATGGTGTGTGGTCTTCCATTGATCTCAGTGACTTCATGTTCAGAACAGCTCCACTATACTGTCAAATTTGCTAATATAATTTTCATTATGAAATTTAAATTACCTTCTTTCTGTCTTGGTAGACTATCTAAACCAGGATGACTAGTTTAGCTGGAGCAAGACCTAGGAAAATAATATCTTTGCTTTTCTGTTACTTGATATGAAAAAGGAAGCTAGTTCTGTGATAGAACTAAGCAAGTGAAACTGGTAATGCTTAAGTAGCTATTGTAGGCCAATAATTCAGGTAAAATATGGAAACTTGCTGTACATCAGTGTATATTTATAACTCAAGGATAATTCTGAATGTGTACTAGTAGAGTGGATAACAGCGTGGTTCATTGGGAGTCTTGCTGCTCTTATTTTTATATCCTACTTGCAGCACAAGGCAGAATTAGAACAGCTTCTCCCCCATGGACTGTTCACCACTGAAAGCTGACTGGAGCTTTATGACTTTGTGTTTTATTCCTGAGTTAACCTTCTAATAGATGTCATTTGGAAGAAAAAAAAAAGTGTATATATATTCATGTACTTTCATCTAAGTTTTTTTTTTTTAGTTAAAACATGTTTGGATTTTTGGTATGATGAAGAAAAGTTGCTTTAAAAAGTTACTGTTGCAGATTGCAGTTTTAAGTAGGAAGTGGGTTACTCATTGCGTACTCTCTTAATATCTCTTTATGACACAGATAAATGATCAAAAGGAAGTCACGATTCTCTGGTGGTTGCTGTACTCACCCACTCACTGACATGCGGGAGAGGAATATGCATTAAACACCGCAGTATTACATCAGTATTTTTGTCTTTATCTGAGATTATGAAATGCACTAGAGTTCCTTAAACCAAAGCTTTTTTGTAGTATTTTATCACACATGCTGATAGCCTTGAAATAATTGGGTATATAAGTAATATATTGTATATAAATACATTTTTGTATGTACTTGTAAGAGTATGAGAAATAAGATATCTTTCACTGGATATAGTATTACAGAAGCAGATGTGAGGGCATTTTTGAGACCCTTTTGGTATTAAAGCATGAAGAACTTACAGAAAATACATGTGAGATTCTTTAATAGAAAATGTAAACTCTTTGAAAGTTTGTTTATTTTGTAAATTTCCAAGGATAATTAGTAACTGATGTTACCTATGGCCATGTTTTTTTGATGGCACTCAAAAAACCCCTTTACTTCTTGAAAACTGGAAGTTTTCTTTTACTCAAGTTGACAAAAAGTGGTCATATACAAGATACATCACAACTGACTGATCTGGTCTTAAATGTTGCCGGGGTGGAGGAAAGACGGGGGGAGGAATAGTGGCCAGTTTTTTTAAGGTGGGACATTCTGGAGCCAGCTAGGGCTTTCAGATTGTATAAGCATTCTAAAAACATTGTCTTGAAATGTTGGGGTTTTTTTTCTTCCCCCTGGTGAAAGTAAAATTAAGGCTTATAATTGCTTATCATATTTCAACAAAGCCCTTAGACTTTTTTGAAATACAAGCATAAAATTAATCTTCCTTTGGTGAAGGGCTGTCTTAGAGACCACTTACAGTGAGCTAAGCCCTGGTTTTATACCTAATTTTTTTTTACTAGTTCTTTTTATTAATTGGAAACTTGCTGTTAAATTTCATGCAGATACACCCACAGATGTTTCTGAATTTTTTTTTTTTTCTCTCCAATACCAGTTGCTTCTAATGTGTGAATGAGGAGGGGAAAAAGATAATGCAATAGATTAGCTGCTGACTCTGCGGGCTCTTTCAAAACCACAATGGCATGTATAGTAGCACATTTCAGAAATAAATGCAGGCAGCACTCCTTTCTTTCTGGGAGTCTGTAAAAACTAAGTTTGTATGACCATTGTTTGCACATTCGCTGCTGAAACAGGTAATACTTGAACGGTTTCTTGCCTAATTAAGCTATTGACTGGTAGTACTTGCCTTCTCTGTGTTTAACATGACATCAACTCTGAGAGAAAGTTTTATGTATTTACAAGGCGAATACTTGAAAGCCCCAAAATGGCTTATTACAGCAAGGTGTTGTCTTTCTGTGCACTTTTCTAAATAAATTATACACTGTGTATCTTAAATTGACTCGTCAGTTACTGTCCTGTTTATCTCCTCACATGAAGTTGTTCTAGGGAACATAATTATTTTTATGAGTGTACAAATCCTAATGGCTGCAGTTATTTAGTTCCTTCACTTGGAGGACTTCAGCTGATTTGAATGGTGGAGGTAGAGTCCCTCAGTCATTGACAGGGCATCTTATGAGCTGAGTATATGCCACTTGTATTTGAAAGGCTCATATTTTCCTTTGTGAAACTCCTCTTGCAGAACAAATCACAGAGATGTGAAATAATTAATATAAACTGCAAGTTCTTTTAACACTGTACAGTAACTGATCAGTAGTTTGAGAAAAGAAAAAAAACATCCTAGTGTTAGCTACTGCTTACACTTTACATAAAGATGTAGTAGCTTAAAATATATAAAACACTTTTAAGTTCATTTTGACTTCTTCAAACTCTATGCATTTATGACTTCTGAATGAAAATTGTGTGTGCTAGCCTAGCTAGATGAAAGCACTTGTCAAAGCTGAAATGTTTACCGAACGGTGGAAATATATTTACTATGGTTCTCAGAATAGGAATGTATACTTAGTTTTATATTCTTTTTTTTTTCAATTGGTCAAAGCCTTAGGGATTTTTTGGTGGTGGTGGTTTTGGTGTGGGATTTTTATTTGTGTTTTTCCTGTTGTAGAAGATTGCAGTTCTAGCACTTTGCCTGATTCGTTGGGGAAGGGCAGTATTCCTGTGAGATTTGCTAGCTGATAAACTTGCTGAGGTTGCACTTTTCCATTTCTGTCAAGTCTGTTTTAATTCAACCACTCAAAACATCTTCAGAAATTTTAAAACGTGTTTACTGGAGGATGTTTGTTTAGTAGCTTAAAACTATCTGTGGTAATTCAGGCTTGTATATTTAGTTTCTAGGGAGTAGCAATCTAGTTTGATAGTGCTAAGTTGATTTAATGGCTTCCTACCCTTAATGGCTACTTGCCTTGCATTGCCTTTAGAACTCGAGAGATCTTCTGTGTAACTGGGTTAATTCAGGTTGCCAGACTGTCAGAAAACTGGCTTGCAAGCTAAATAGCTTTCTGTAAGGCTAGTAAACAGAATCACCATGGCTGATAAATGCAAGGCAGGAGAGTAAGAAGAGGAGAATCCACCATTTCAGTGCACTTCAGGTGGCTTAGCTGTACTGTTGTATTGTGTCTAATGCAGACTCCAGGCAGTAATTGGAGAGTTAAGGGATGGTTATGATTGGATAGCTTAGAGCAGGGGTCCTCAAACTACGGCCCGCGGGCCGGATACAGCCCGTCAGGGTCCTCAAAGCGGCCCGCGGGTATTTACAGAACGCCCCGCCCCGGGAGGAAACCAAGCAGCCACAGGTGACTTCCTGCCACTTAATCCGCGCCGCGGCCAGAGCCCGGGTGCGGCAAAGTTCCTTCAGTCCCTTCTGGCCACCCTTTCCGGACTGCGCGGCCAGGCTAGGGAGGGGGCGGCGGCATCAGTGAGGTGGGCGACTCTCCTGTTGTTTTTTTCCAAACTATAGTCCGGCCCCCAACAGTGTCTGAGGGACAGTGAACCAGCCCCCGACAGTGTCTGAGGGACAGTGAACTGGCCCCCTGGTTAAAAAGTTTGAGGACCCCTGCCTTAGAGTGAGAGATGGAAGGTGAGGAAGTCGGATAAACTTGGATCAAATTCTTGAGCCGAAGGGGTCTGAAAAGGAAAGATTTGGTAATATTAGGAGTTGATAGTGAGGTACTGTTTGTTTCTTGAGAGGCTGGAACAGGGTAGACTGTCTAAGCTAGGTAGACCTTTTTGCTGGCAACAGAAATGGGATAGGCAATGAAAATGGAATGCTAGAGCTGCCTACACAGGGAGGCTGACTAGAGCATGAAATCAGTTTGCCGTGACAGATCTGTATGATGAATCTGGAGAGTCTAGTTCTGCTGCAAGGCTGTGTAGTTGGCAGTAAAATGTTTTTCAACTTGCAGGAAATAACAAACAAGCCTTCCTTTAGTTTGTGTATGTTGTGGTCAAACTGTAAGAAGACAGGGGAGGCCAGAACAAGCAAGCTGTTTCTGTAACCAGTAGTAGGGCATTGTGATTAGTTTTTGTTAATATGATAATACACGTCTTCCCACAGGATTATTATGTCAAGTATGCAGGTCATACTAATCAAGGAAGGAGTGAGAAACTCTGTACATAGGGAAAGCAACTGCTTTCTATAGGATGTGTATCTGTTTGCTGGAGAAATCCAGGAGTCAGGTGAACATGACATGGGCTATAGGAAGAGTAATTGTGTTGTTTTTGTTAAAGTAGTTGAGTTCTCTGTAGTTAAGTTTGACTTGACCCACCAGCCATGAATTCCCTATGATATTCAAGTTGAGGCTAACTCAGCAATCACACCTGAAACCTAAAATCTGTGGGAGCTGCAGAGACAGTGTGTTTAGTGCCTGATAGTCTGACAGAATCAAGTCCTGGCAGCCTCAGATCAGATACCCCAAATGACTGAAAAGTCTAGACAGTTTAATTTTGTTGCCATTCTTCAATGTCACATGCGTTGGAGGAATCAATTAATGCTTATGAAACAACTGGATGTTTCAAGAACCCATTTAAATGGTGGGTTTGAATTCACTGTAAGGTTCATTGTGATTAAAAAAATTATTAAAATGCTGAAGGCCACATGCTTGAAAACTGGAAGAAAAATAACAAATGATTGTGCAGTGGTTCAGCACTAAATGTTCCCTGAGCTGGCTGAGACAAAAGGACTTTCGGGGAGGGAAATACCATCTACTTTATAATTGTGCATACTCCAAACAGGGTAGAGTTTTGAGGCAGCATAGGAGTGTTAGTGTCTGTTGTTTCCTCACTTGTGTTTGTTTGCAACTCTTGTTATTTTTTTTAACACAATTTCTAGAGTACAGAAAGCATTTACTTAACAACAGAGTGTAGCTACTGTTGCTGCTGTTTAACTTGGATCTATACAGCTTAATATTCCACATTAGAGTATTGGAACAGTTAGTTGATTATTTGTATGAACTTAGAGCAGAAAGGTCTGCTTTCTCCTTAAGGGTTCCGATTTTAGTCAAACTGGCTTATGGCAACCAAAAATTCATTGCATTAATTTAAATCACTGCAATACGCTATTTAAAATTAGTTTATTTTAAAAGAGAGAACAGGAAAATAATGTTCAGATTTGTGTCCTGTTATGAAATTTTATAATCTGCTGAATGTGTCTTGACTTAATACTACAGTGTGCAAGGCTACATTACAGCATCATTTTACTAGAAACTCTCATTTCTGCTGTAAATTTGTAAACTTTTTTTTTCCCTTTATTTTTGTTGTTGCAGCTTGTTTTAGTTAATACTCATATGTGAGCAGCATCCAAAGCTTAGTCAGCATGCTGACCCTAGCTGTGTTTCTAGTAGTGTTGCTGCTGTGGTGATTCAAAAAGATTGCAAACCTTCAGAAAAGGTCTAGAAATTGTGTCTTTGTCCCCAGAAGCATTATTTTCTAACCATCCCATCCCTTTTGCATCAGGAGCGGTAAACAGTGTGCCTATGCACCTGTAAAAATGCCAACTTACAACTTACTGTTTTCTTCCATAATTCATACAATATTTTTTAAAGTGCTGTTTAACACTGGTCATGTACTATTGTGAAAAGAGTTTGAAATAAACTTTTAAAACTTGTAAAGATAACACTGATTTTTTTTATCTTTGTGGCTGAATAGTATGAGTGGAACCTAGACATGCTATGACTATATACTAATAGTTTTGGATGCTTCATTTTAAATCACGTTTCAGGATATGACTTTGCATTTCTCATCTTACTCAACTCAGAATGTAGTTACCCAAAATATCCATTTTAATGCCTCCCAAATGTTGCAGCCTTGTGGATGAAGCTAAGTAGCTTTCTGTGGGCCTTGAGAAATAAAATTTAAAAGTTAAGTCTGCAGTTTCCCCTAACATAGCAGCTCATTTTACTTTGGATTTTTCTTTGCATGTGTGGTTCTGGAATGTCTTTTATCGAAGCAGTTCCAAGAATTTTGTTCTCACAGAGCCCTGTAAGTCAGACTGTACACTTGACTATTACCTTGTATTACCATCCAGAGATTGGTAGTTATGATATACATTACATTGGATCAACCTATATGTCAGTGTGTAATAGAGCAGGATTAAAAAAAAACTCTTTCAAAAAAGAAAGGATTGTTTGGGTTTTATTTTTAAGTCAAAGACATTGCTTCACTGATCTATTAATTGTTTTTATGTTGTAGCATAAAGGAGTGTCATGGTTTGCCTCTTATAAATGGACAGAATTGTGACCCTTACGCAACAGTCTCTCTTGTGGGACCTTCCAGGTAATATTTTAGTATAAAATTAACCTAAAATGCTGTGATCTCAAACTGGAAAAGAAAGTAATAGATTTTAAGCAAAATCTTTTTAAAATATAGAAACATCTTAAAATGCTTCTGTGTGCATCCCATCTTCCATTGTTACTGTACTTTGACCTGCCATATTCTCGAGATTGTGAAGGTATTTGGTCTATCTGAATAGCCAGCACTAGTCAAGAACTACTTGTCATTCAGTTGTGTCTTTCTTCTCAAGTTTTGTATTGAACTCTTTGATATCTGCACTGTACTTCCTATTAGTATTTGTCAAATTCCTGTATGGGGTGATATAGTCACTTGCTCACTCACCTTCCTCTGTTCCCTGTTTTTCTTCATGTGTGAGTTTCTTTGCAGCAGAGTTTAGCTTTTGGGAGGAAGCAAGAGAGTAGAGGTTCTAGTGAGACCTTTCTAATGCCAGTACCTTCAGGATACTACATTTAAAGTCCCCGCATTTTAAATGTCTCCTTTCTGGGGGTTTGTAATCCTGAATAACTGTTGAGGTTTTTCATTTAAGAAAAATCCCATATCCTACACATTCACTATCTGCAAGTCCCTGCCTAGTAACGTTTAAAGTAAGGTAGGTTTCAGTTGTTTCTTTTTTGCAACATCAAACCATAGTCCATCAACTTCCGTTGGTACTGAAGAATTGCTACTGTGTGCATAGTACCAGAACGTCTTCCAGCAAACTTGAGTGTTTTAAAGGCTTTGGAAGGATTGTACCCAAGTAAGCTTTGAGTGAATGGGGCATTTTTTCCTTCCTTGCTAATACATGATCACATTTGTGTTTTTTTTTTTTTGAGGACTAGGGAGATTTGACCATTTTACCTAGAAAGCATGGTGCTGGTTGCCAAAGAGGGTAAATTGACATATCTTTCCTGTTTGAGTTTTGTGATACAGATAGAACTGGCTGAATGTTCATCCCACAAAATGTTACCCTGTTGGTATAGGAATATATGTGCAAATCTGACACAAGTTCCTGGTTAATACTTTCCAATCTCATGCATATGTGACTCATGTATTATGACTGGAATACTTACGCGGCCAGCACCTGAAAACAAGTAGTTGATGTCTAGGACAATTTTTCTTCTCCCTCATCTGTTTTTTTTGCCCCCACATTTTATATTTCTTTTAGAAAGCATTTTTATCCTATTTTAGCCCTTTACTAACTAAATAAGACTGTATTCTTCTATAAAATGTGTAAAATGTAAAAAAAAAAAAAAAAAAAAAAGAAAATATTTTATAAAACACAAAGGAGTAGGGAACAATTTTTTTGTTTGACCTTATGCCGTTCAGCATCTAGCATTAGCAGCAGTTCCTTCCAAAGAGAACATTGAGTGGCTTGATGTAAGCCTCTGTCTGTAAAGAAGTAGTGGGTATTTCCCCAACAAAAGAGGATGGGAAAACCAGTAATAGTCAATTGAATAGGATGAGGAAAAGTGTGCTTGTAACCTGCATGCAGTGGTAAAGAAAGTTGTTTGAAATGCAGTGCAGACTTAAGTTTGAAATGCTTTAGAAATTGTTGATACATTTTTCTTAATGTTAGTTATACTAATTTATGAATTGAAATAGAAACTCTTAGCTGGACAGACACACAATTAACTAGATGCAGCACTTGAAATTTCAACTTTTCAAACTATATTGTGAAAGTGAGCTCATTTTATTTTAATATATTTTTTTTTATTGGTTAAAGTGATCTCTAAAATGACAGTGTTTTTAATGCAAGTGCATAGGTCCTTCTTGACAATAGAATGTCTTTATAATTGTGTGTTTAAGTTGTCTATGGTAAAATTTTTACCACATTGGAACAGGAATGACCAAAAGAAGACCAAAGTAAAGAAGAAAACAAGCAATCCGCAGTTTAACGAAACATTTTATTTTGAGGTAACTTTGTGTGGTATTCTGCCTGTTTATCTGTTTTATGGAATCCTTCAAATTTTTTTCTTATGCAAGCTGCGTAGCAGTATCTAATGCAGAAAGCTCTCTTCAAGCAAATTGAAGAGTTTTTACTAGCCTCTCAAATGTAATTGAATGACATACTGGAGGCTGTCAGACAATAGCATTCCCTTCAGTTGCTATGTGAAAGATTTCTCACAAGCACATATGTGAAGGGAATTCATTTTCTTGAATCACTTTATAGCATTTATTGCCATCAGTTCTGAGAGAACTTTAACCTATCCAGTGGAATTTAAGTATTTTTCAGTAACTTAATTTGTTTAATAAAACAAATAGCAATTATATCCAATAAAGGCTGGTTTTATTATTTTTTAAAACTTTCTTGTTATTTAGGGTTTTATTTAAATCCACGTGTTACTCTACAATAACCAAATTATGAGATTGAACTTTAATCTGATTAGTCTATGTAGTAAAAACTACATTTGCATGTAAACACACTATATTGTTCAGCTGAGAGTTGGAAGCATTACAACTATTACATGTGCCTCAAATGTATTATGATCTACTGTGTTTAGATCCTGGTCCTGCTGTGGGACTTCAGTGAGAAATTGTTCCAAATGTATAGAATATTAATGTATGGTACATGTTTCAGCCAATCTGCTTAAGATACTAAGTGTAATTTCTTAGAAAATAAGATATTATGATAAAAATCTGATCCAAACCACTCCAATAAGTTTATGGCTTCTGATTTATTGGACTTAAACTGAGAATGCAATCAGTCAAGAAATGAAGAAAATTAAGATAAGTGGTTACAATTGTGGTGTAACTGGGCAAGAAGAGTGGAATTCCTATTTGTTGTTTCCTTAAACATCTCAGCTTTAATGCTTTCTTGGGGCTTATGCTGAATCCAAAAAAAATCTTGTTGTTTCATATCATACTTCCTTCTTTTTTTTTTTTTTTTCCCCCTAATAGATCTATACTATCATAACCTTAGGTATCAGCTAGCCCTCATGAGACTCCACTATGAACTCTTCTTGCCCCATTTTTCATCTTTCTGTCAAAAGGCAATTTGTTTGGTGAGCTGAACTTTTTCCTTTTTAAAAGGAACAGTAACTATTTACCAAGGTTAGAGGTAGGATTTTCTTTGTTTTCTGACATCCGTAATACAACAGTAAAAAGTGTGTTAATAGGAGGAATTTACGTGCAGGTAACCAGGTCCAGCAGTTACACCAAAAAGTCCCAGTTTCAGGTGGAAGAAGAAGATATTGAGAAACTAGAAGTCAGGTAAGCTATGTAGATTAGAATGTGATTCATTTTATCATTAATGAATAATGTAATATAATATTTTATCAATATAATAAAGAAGTGTTTTACTTTAGTGTAACTCCAGAGAATTACTGATGAGACTTGTAGAAAAGATCCTTCTAATATGTAAAATTATGCTATTTTTTTGGTGTTTCTTACTGAAGATGAGTGGTTTTTAATTTGTAAGTAATAAGTGATGGAGTGTATCTAGCAGCCTGAAATTGTTTCCTGTGCCTGTGAGTAAAGAGATGTGATGACCTTCTGTCAATATATACTAGTTTGGGCAGAATATTGGTAATAGAACTTGTACTGAAGGATAACAGCATACCTGATGCTCATCAATGGTTTGAAATATAGTTGGCCATTTTAATAAAAACAAAGGGAAAATCCTCTTTTGTGTGGTTCTTAGGATTTCACATTGCTTCTTAGAGAAATATTTGTGTTGCTTCTTTTCCTTGCAAATGCAAAGAATACTTCAAAGTATGTTTTCTTTTTCTGCTCCTTTACCCTTAGAGCAGCTGTGTATTTGTGCTATGTAGTTCAAACAGTTGAGAGCCCCTGTACTCAGTTTCTTTTCTCTATTGTGCTCATGCATATAGGTGCACCGAATCTGCTGGATGATAGAAAGTCTTCAGGGCTAGCATCTGTTTCCTAATGGGCATCAGAAGAGTGATTTAGGGGTTAGTTTTAATATCCATCATAGAACGAGCTTGTTATCTGAATTTTTAAATATTAGCTTCATGAATACCTTAAGTATAATTGTATATTTCATTATAGATGCAAAAATATTTAGAAAAATAGTAATGCCCCAAGAAATCTAGTATTAATTTTTTTTGTTCTTCTTAATAACTGCTGTCTGTCAAATGTCAGAGAGGTAAGAGGTAATAGGAAAAAAAACCGAGGTGCATGTCTGGAGTCTGTGATTCCTTCTGAGGTTATAAGCATACAAACTGCTGTTTGGAAAAAACAATGCATGTGTTGATGTGGCATTCCAGCGTGCCAAATTCTAGCCATTAGATAGAGATATGTTATATCAGTTAGAAAGTTCACTTGATTTACCTGAGAAGAGATACACACAGTTTTGGGGGTGGAAACTGCTCAGAATACGTATGTTGCCGATACCACTTTTATTTACTGATGCCAGGTCTGCAAGTCTAACTTTCACTGTTTGTTTCTTTATCTGTTCTTTGTGTAATATGCCACTCATTTGATTCTTCTTGCTTTAATTAGAATGGAGTGAGATTTCTAACATTTTCTGCCTGCATGCATGCGGATTAGTGCTGTAAGGCAGTTACCATTAACATAAAGATTTTTATTTCTCTTTGGGAGAAAAAAATAAGCAATGTTCTTATTTCCAGGGTTGACCTATGGAATAATGGAAATTTGGTACAAGACGTCTTTCTAGGAGAAATTAAAGTTCCTGTGAAGGTGTTGAGAAATGCTTCCTTTCAAGCATGGTGAGAAATGATGGCTCAGAAGTGAATTTGCTTCTGTCTTACAGATCTTCCCTTGCAACAGATCTATTTTATTCTACCTATACATTAAAATATGTCTTCCTATTCTAGTCTAGGTAAAACGTCTTTCTAGAGTTCCCCTGCTCAATAAATTTACCCTGCCAGGGGGTACATTTAGCTCTTTTCGCCCAGTCTGCCCATTCCCACAGAATAGCTTGTGTTTGAGGGGAAAGTGTGGAGAGTGAAGAAAGGGAAGACTAAATGTATCTATCTTTCGGTCGGCTTGCTGGATTTGTGATCTGTGTATGCCTAGCCAGCAACAGTAGAACTTCTCAGAATTGCATCACTTGTAATTAAATCCCTAAGTCAGACTTCCAGAATCACTGATAAAGAGGTTTTTTAAATAATTAAGTGCGGCTCTTTTTTTTTTTTTTCCCTCCTTCTTTTTCCTTTTTTTTTTTTCTTCTTTTTCCTTCTTCCTTGGGGAGGCTCAGAAAGTATCTTCTGGAACCAACCCAATGTCATTTCAGGGGAGCAGGCACCAAAGTTTAAAAGCTGGAAGGGTAGGTATGAAGGGAATTCAGGAGAGACCAACCTGTGCTTATAGCAGCAACCTGCCTTCTGAAGTTCTTGCAAACAGGAGCCAATCTCTAACCCCTTTACTCTCTCAAATGCTTAACGGCAGAAAGTGTTGAGTATAACAGATTCAAATGCCTCAGTGTAGAATATTCTGCTTTTAGTGAACCTTTCAATACAGAGTAAATAATGGAGGAACATATCCATGTATATCCACATAGAAAAAACATAGGAAGGAAATGTGTAAATGGAACACAGGTCTTAGCCAGGAACTGTTCTGGCTCTGCTCCATGTATCCCCTTCTGGCTCCAAGTGTCTTGGACACATCAAAGTTGAACTCTGATTGTTAGTCTTAGTGTTTGACTATGATCCTAAACATAATAAATGTTTCTGACTGTATTTTCTATTTTTTACGTGATGTATTGCAGACACAGGCTTCTTCTGCCAGTGCTCTGAACTGATCAAAATCTGTATGACCGTATTTAACATACTGCCATGCCTCCATTAACATGCTCAGCGATGGGTTATATTGGCATGGACTCATGACCAGTGTATTGTGTTTAAACAGCTTTTTGAAGTGACCTGACTCATGTCCAGTTCACTTGAAGCATCGATAGAGAGGTTTGTGTCTACTGATACACTTTCTAGGCATGCCTTGTATTGAACATCCTCATATCCAATTATGATCTGCTTAAGAAAAACAGTTCTGTGATTTAAAGTAACTATTTTTATACTATTACTAATTTACATAACATGTTTTTAGTACAACAAAAGTATAGCATATAAAACAGTATCACTGTTACTAAACAAGCCTAAGAGTCATGCTTTCAAGTACAGATTCTCCTTGTTTTACTTTGTGTTAGCATGCCTTTGTGGGAAGTGCATCTGATGATTAAAAAAAGTCTGATCTCCTGATTGTAGAAGTACAAATAAAAGTGGTGTAAAAGAATATTTGAAGGTATTATTTCAGTTTGTTGAGCTGAATGTTGAAGCTATACTGTGATGCTACTTCAGAGCTGTGAAAATTTTTGTAGCACTGCACCTCCACTTGGAATACAGATGAACCACAGCAAAAGTGAATTAAAAAAAAAAGTTTAGTATATTTTAAATTAAGAGTAGGAAAAACGTACTTTTTTTTCCCTTTAATTTTACTTGCTTCTTAGGAAAGTAGCCTGTTAATACTATGTATTTTTACTGGTTTCAGACTAGACCATTTAAATTATTGACACAAGCTGTTCCATCTGCAGTGTCCAACACCCTAAATATAACCTACATGGAAAATGAAAAGGTCCAACATAATCTCTAACTATTCCTGCTATCACAGTTGAGCTACAAGAATATCCTATTTTACTGTTTAAGATACAGGAAAATAAACATGTGTTTCATTGTGCACTAAGGGTGCATCAAATGCTGCTACTTTTTATGTGTAAAGTTCATGTGACTTATTGCCAGTTTTCACGCTCAGTTATATGTTAAGTGTGATACTTTGCTGTATCGTAGAATTAGTCAAATTAATGAAACGTAAATCTAATACTTTAGAATTGCCCTGTTGCTTTCAGGTACTTACTTCAACCAAGAGAAAATGGAAACAAGTCTAAAACTGATGATTTGGGGTCACTTAGATTAAATATTTGTTATACTGAAGACTGTGTGCTTCCATCTGAATACTATGCTTCTCTAAGAAACTTGCTGCTAAAATCATCAGATGTTCAGGTACTTTTTTTGAAAATTTCTTTGAAAATGGAAACTTAAAATGAATTATGCGATCACATGTGAGACAGTGAATTATGCAGCTCTGTGGTTAGGAGAGAAATGAAGTAGACCATTAATATATCTTCAACCCAAGCTGTTCTATGATTCTATGCCTATCTAGAGAATGTTTTTGTTCCTTTTCATTAATTTCTTCTGATAATCAGATGAGCAGCTTACATAGAGCATTTACTTCTGCTCCAAACTATCAAGATTTTCTTATTTTAGAAGAACTAACAGAGACAGTGAAATAACCAGTGCTGTGTGACTGGAAGAGATAAAATATTTTCTTCTTGCTGGTTGTTCTTTTCAACATTGTGTTTTCCGACTGGCTGTTATTGGCTTCCTGGATTTAGTAGTTTTTCTGGGACATTGATCCATTATTGACACTCAAGGGGCCAATTTACCAGAGGGCCAAAAAATTACCAAAAATTGTTTGCTTCAGAATTTATTTCTAATTCCACTTCTGAACTGCTTCTGTCTTCCCCAGCATTTTAATCATCCTGACTGGATTTCTTACGTGGACATGGTGACAAAGAGGGAAGTGTGGTAGATGGTTAACATAACATTGGGATGGGAATCAAATAATAGTAATAAGGCTTTTTATTACTAGATCTTTTATAGACTTTCTTCACTTCAGCGTTGGTGAAGTACTGGCAGAGGGGAAGAAAGGTGAAGAGGAAGCAGATTGTGACTAAAGTTTTTTGCTAGCCCATATTCAAATGCGGCTTCACTGGAATTCAGGAAGAGCTGAGTATATAGCTAGCAGCAGTCAGCAGCTGTCTTTTTTACATAGCTTGATCAGTTTTTGTATTGAAATTTCCAACTCTAGAATGGCCACATGCTTTAGAAGCATGAGAACTGTATTTTAATGTGCTTTGATTATAGTTTTTAAAATCCTATAGACATAGTAAACTAATAGCTCATTGTCTCTTGGATTTGTGACAAAGCCATTCTCTAAATCCTATAGGAAGAATGAGAAGGGTGAGTAGATGCTGAATTTCATTCTTAAATGTCAAGTGTCAAGTATCAGGTAGACAACATCAATTTTCTATTAGGTATTTCTGTAAAATGGAAACTTACGGTTGCCATGTTATACAGCAAATGTTGAAGCTTTCTGTTAAGCTATATGTGTAGTCTTGTAAGATTTGATCTCTGCCAAATAAATGAAGAATATTTAACTACTCATGATTTCGTATTCTGCTTTCTCACAGCCAATTTCTGCATCTGCTGCTTACATACTGAGTGAAGTTTGTCGAGACAAGTATGATGCTGTTCTGCCTCTTGTACGATTGTTGCTACACCACCATAAGCTAGTTCCATTTGTTGCTGCAGTGGCAGAACTAGATCTGAAGGACACCCAGTATGTATTTCAAGTTTAGTAATGTCATGCTTTTTTAAAGTATTCTTAGCGTGTCAAAGGGCTTCATGATACAACTTGTACACAGCTAAACATTAATAACCATCAGTTTAGAGTTGTGTCCAAGAGCACAGAGTTTTATTTTTAAATGTTGTAATTTGGCCACTCTTCAAATTTTACTGGTGATTAGATTGGTACTTAACTTTTTTAATATTACTGAGAATCTTCTCTTTCCTTTAGTATGTGACTTAAATGAGGGGTACTCTTTTTCTGCAAAGATGTCTTGTAATAAGTAGGTATCCTTCTGCAGGCCTTGAAAGTAGCAAGCACAGGAGTTTTTCCAAGTAGCAGTGCATGGCCTGTGAATCTGCAGCTCTGTGGTTAGAGAAATGAAGTAGACCTGAGTAGTGGCAGCTGAGGTGCTGAGTTGATGTTCTGTGGAGATGTGGAAGGGATTTTGTCACAAGCTGGTTCATGTCAAAGCATACTTATTGCAGATTTAAGTAAGGTTAGACAGTTTAACTGTGTAGAAAGAGGTGACTCAACAGAAAATATTTTTCTAAGCTGTATTTTAGTACATACATTCCTTTCTGTTATAACTTAACAAAGAAAGATTAAATCTCGGATTAGAAAGATTTACTTTGCACAACTGGCTCTGTTTTCTTCAGCAGCTGTAAGGAATAAAAGCATAACCCTAGATAAATTATGTTTTGGTTAAAGCGCCTGAGTTTATCAGTGTAGTGTAGCAGTATGCTAGTTATTGTAGCTCTAAGATTTTTTTTTTTTTTTTTTTTTTTCCCCCACCAGGACTACTGGAGAATAATTTTCTATCAGTGATGTACAAGCCTTCATGATTTTGGAATTTTCTCTAATTGTTCTTTCTCGTATTCAGCACTTGATTATAACTTCGTCTAAAATCTCTTAGGCTTTTTCTTATGGTTTTATTTATGTTCCTGGTTTTGCTAATAGCTGTAATACTGTTCTTGCTTATTCTTTCTGTTTCTGATTGCTATTGCAAGCTGGGTATCTAGGTTCTGGAATTCCTGAGTGAAATACATGAAAAAATGTTTTCAAAAAGCAGTTTAATAGCAAGGTAAATTATTAGTTGGATTTTGTAGCTGAGCAGCTCATTTTTTTCCCCTGTTCAAATAAAATTGATTATTTTCTTACAGAGAAGCAAATACAGTCTTCAGAGGCAACTCATTAGCAACTCGATGTGTAGATGAAATGATGAAGATAGTGGGAAGGCACTACCTAAAGGTTACTTTGAAACCTGTTATTGATGAGGTAGGTTATCCTACCGAAACTTTTTTCAGGACACTTTGATCACTGGGGTATCCTGTCTCTTTGATGGGCATTTTCCTTAGAACTCCCTGTGTGGTAATAATCACTCAGGTGGGGGATTCTAGAGGAAAGTCAAATTGAGCAATAATAGGTTAAGTTTAGTGGGAGGAGCTGCATTTTATTATTTATGTTCCAGATGCTTGAAAATAAAGTTAGTGGCAGTTACTCCAGCCCCTAACACCTTGCAGGATTTACCACCTGATGCTTTATGTAATTGATCCATGTAAAAAGGCGCACGCAAAAGTGAGGATGATTATTGCATGCTGTTATGTATGGTTAGAACCTATTTAGAGTTTTAGCCCTAAATCTAGGACAGAATCTGTTTGTCAATAGGAGCATTTCTGTGCTTAATGTCTGAAAAGTTGAACTGCTGCAATGTATGTTTGTTTCAGATATGTGAGTCTCCTAAACCCTGTGAAATAGATCCCATCAAATTAAGAGAAGGGGATAATGTAGAAATCAATATGGTGAGTTTCCTATGTTTTTCCAAATTTACACTTTCTCAAAATTTGATAGGAAAATATTTCAAAAGGCAGCTCTGGAAAACAAGTAACTTACAGTAGCAGTATAGTTTTTTTTATTCCAGAGTACACAAAGGAAAAGTTGTTTTCTCATCCCCATTTATGAAAGCAGCAAAGGAAAAGTCCCACAGAAAATGGGATGGGTAGGAGACACTAAACAGAGTATTAGTCTTCCTTACCAATTTGTTGGGTGTTGTGATTCCCGAGGTTCTGTACTCAGCATCTAGATGATGAAGTACAAAATTAGGACTGCTTTAACACTTTTCTTTGAAGTTTTGCTTGCCACTTGTCTGTTACCAGAGGATGGATGACATTTAAGGCAATAATTGCTGCAACAAATAAATTAACATTCACAAGGTATGCATGAGAAGCGTTCCTTCCTTGAAATATGTTGTCAGATATAAAAAAATGGGATTTGATAGATTGTTGTATATTGCCAGACACTACTTGTATATTTTAATGTAAGGAAATATGATTAAACTATCTTTTAACACTAGTAATCCCATATAAATATTATGAGGTTTTTAAAATACGTGCTGTACTAAAATACATAATTTCAGAGTTGGGTGGTGTTTTGAAAACAGGAATTGTAGCGTTATATTTGTGTTCAGGAAACAAAACATAGAAATGCAAATGTTAGTGGTTTGAAAAAATACCTTTTTTCATAATTGCAGGAAAATCTACGCTATTATGTAGACAAAGTATTCCGTGAAATTGTGCGGTCAAGTATAAGTTGTCCTACCCTAATGTGTGATGTTTTTTATTCTTTGAGACATCTGGCTGCCAAAAGATTTCCAAGTAAGTGTTCTCTAAGAATTTCTGAAAGTGGTGTTCAGAGAGAAATACTTAACTTCTTCAGTTACCTTATGAGGATTGTTAAAATTCTTGCCTTGTGCCCTGAACGTCTTAGCTTGACAATCAGGGATTTGTTTTTCTGTCAGTCTGTAAGTTATAGTAAAGCCTTGTGGTCAATCAGCAAGAACTTTTTATTTTCTGATACAAAATGTAGCAGGTCAGAAACACTGCAGGACAGCAGCAAATAAGTCATCACCAACAAAAACATGAGATAATAGAAGAAAAGCACAAGTATAATACGGGAAGTTATTTAGTTGAAAGATAGATAAAATTTGGAAGAGCTGATCTGTTTGTGAAGAAGCAGGATGTAAACTTGAAAATAAATTCAGTATTTACATCTTAACTAATTCGACTGCAACTATGTTAACCGTGACTAGCACATTCATAACTAATACGAAGTTAGCTTTACTACCACCATAGCTGTACTACTTATAAGTGGTTTTGAGGAGTGTGGATTATGTAAAATATGTGATGTATTTACAGTGTGACCACCATTAGAATAGTTTTATTCTTTCAGAATGGTTTTAATGTAGGAAAAATGTAGGCCTGAAATGCTTTTATACTTCAGTCAATTAAAATCTGAAATATCATATAATAAGCTACAAATGAAGAACATACTTCTGGAGCCTTTCTCAGATTCATGTTTGTTACTGAAACTCATGCCACAAATTCCTCTAGTTAAGACAATCCTTTTAGAATAGCTAACTTGCCAGACAGATTAGATTGAAGTGGTCATTACAGTAAGAAAGTGATCCCACTTATTTCACAGTGTAAATATATCCAAAATATTAAATGAGAAAATCTGTATTTACAGCACCAAAATTATATAAAGCTATGGTTTTATGAACAGCTTTAATTCCAATATCATCATATGTGTTGACTGCATTTGTTGTGCAGCATTAATGTGTTTTAATGGTGATTAGATTTATGGGTGAACAAACCCAATAGCTCTAGTGTTTAAAGGCAGCTGCTACAGTTTTTTTCTTTGTGTTCAATGTGCGTACAGCCGTACTTAATCAACACTATATATGTAAATGCATGCAATAATGTTACTGTTCCTAGTAGTGGAGCTGATGAACCACTTTTATAAGAACAGAACTTCTTCTCAGGGAAATACAGCCTCCACAGCTTACCACAATCACCTTTCTCATTTCATGCACTTCATTAATTGTTCTATTCTATTTTAAAATACAAATGTCTTCCTTGATGTTACTTCTTAAGGAATATTACGTTGAATGTCTTCATTATTTCCTATTAAGTTTAGTGCATGTTACATTTCATGGTTTTTCTCTGCAGATGACCCTCATGTACAATATTCTGCAGTGAGCAGCTTTGTGTTTCTTCGTTTCTTTGCTGTAGCTGTAGTCTCACCTCATACTTTTCATTTACGACCTCACCATCCAGTAAGTTTTGTGAAGATTTGTTCTGTTTTATTCATAACAGATCTGTTTGTTTGGGAAGGAATTCATTACTTTCAGTGGATCTGTAACTGAGAAATAAGACTACTAAATGTCCTAGGTTGAGTTTTCAATTCTACACCTCGACAAAGGAACTAAGACATTTGCAGTTATTTAAGCATCAAATCTCTGTGTTTGAGGTGCTCTCAAATGATGTAGAAGAGCTAGTGATACTAAAGACACTGTGCCTTTTCT
This sequence comes from Coracias cyanogaster, assembly GCA_033124195.1. Taxonomy (NCBI): domain Eukaryota; kingdom Metazoa; phylum Chordata; class Aves; order Coraciiformes; family Coraciidae; genus Coracias; species Coracias cyanogaster. Next base: position 41,515 of record JAVSBS010027666.1, read on the forward strand.
GGGAATGTGCTTCTTTTTTAGAAGAGCAACATGACTGAGGGTTATTTAAGGCATATACCTAAACTGCATTGGTTCCTTCCACCATGGAAGTTAAATATCCAGATGTCACTTGTACTTAAAAAAGAAAAAAAAAAATCCATTTGTTTTAAACAGAGATTGTCAAATCATACAGTAATTGGTCTATGTATTTATTCTGGAATCCACTAGTTGCAGTGGGTTGCCAAATCTTCCATTTTCAGTTTTCACATTGTCAAGTGTATCTGCATTAAAAAAAAACCAACAACTTCAAAGACGGGAATACAGAGATAAGAAAAAAATGCTGGTGTATTTTCACATAAAATACAGAATATATTTGAAATCTTCTGCTCCAGAGGTTATCTTTATTAGCTCATTTTAGCTATTTAAGTATGTTGTACTTTCAAAAGAAAATAAAAATCTACTTACTCAGATTCATGACTTTGACATTATCCAGTTTGCTGAGTAAAAAGATTACAGGATTTTATAACTC
>JAVSBS010027667.1:0-13619 GCA_033124195.1 Coracias cyanogaster
CTTAGAAAGGTTATGCAGTGTCCATCCTTGGAGGTTTTCAATACCAGACTTAACAAAACCTTAAGCAGCTTGGTTTGATCTCATAGAGAATGCTGTTTTGAGCAAGAGGTTGGATTAAAGACCTGCTGAGCTCCTTTCCAACCTGGAATTTTCCTATGAACCCAAGAGGCAACCTTTGAAGAACGGAGGCAGTTTTTTTAAAAAGTGTATGCTTCACTTCTTCAGACTATTATGGACTGACTGAGCAATCTTTTTTGTCCACATGATATTATGAACATTTCCAAAAGAAGCAACAAAGGCTTTATATTTATTTATATGGTTTTCTATTATTGGATGCACTTTTGTCCAAGGTCTGCTTACGTGTTTAGTATATTCTTAGTCTCAGGCCATTCTCCCAATCAGGTATTATTTTGCTGATAGTGATTGAATTTCACACCAGTTTTACAATATTGTTAAAAAAAGGCTAGAGAATGTTGAAACAGAAGAGTAAGCAATCTTTTCTCTTTGTGAGTGAGATGTGTGGCAAACTGAAAACAAAACACTGAATACATTTGTAGTGGCAGTGTAATCAAGTAATAGCAGTGTCACATAGATCATACCAGGATAGTGCTGAGATCCTTCTCTTAATTAGTTACTAAAAGCTATTGGAAATGCTTCAATGTCAAAAGAAATGAGCTGTTCTACTGGTACTCTCTTTTGGCCACCTTCCAATGAATTCATTGTAATGGGTATTTTACTGAAAACAGAAAGAGATAGCTGCTTCACCCAGCAACAGCTTGCTGGTTCTTCTCCAGCTAGCTAGGTTGGATGGAGTCAGGATGGTGGCTCTGCTCACCTCAGTGAACCTGTATAACTATTAATTCAGTGTATATTGAATACAGTATTTATATATAACAGAGTAAGAAGAAGAAAAATAAAGACAGACAGATAAAAAATCTGGCAGAAGAAGGACATTTTAATATAATCTCCAACAACGCAGACATAAAAAAGGGGGAAGACCTGTGGATTTTCCCACCTCTGACCAAATCCTTTAACTCTCTCTTCCAAAGCACCAGTAGATCTGACTATTTTCTCACCTTGTACATCCTAAATTCTGTATAATTGCCAATTTATGTGGTAGCTGTGCTGACATGTACAGAAAATTAAAATGCAGTAAAAGGTATAACCGCAATATTTCTTAAATGATTGCATCTTAGTTGTTAATTAGATAAACATGCATCTTCTGTAGGTTTGAACGTACCAATTTACCATGTACTTCTGAATAATTATGAATTTGCCACAGAATTAAGTATCAACAACTTAGGGAAACATATATCCTTGAGAATTATATGTGACTTCAGCCAATATATTGGTGTATTTTTATATGAACAACAGAAATCTTTCCAAATGCATGACTACATGTTTATCAACAGCATGGAAAATGATGGCTTCAGTCTGGAAGTATGTCTATCTCAGAGAAATAGACTGCATTTTGCATTGCATTTTAAAATTTCTTTTAGTCTGATGTATAAAATAAGCTGTTGCATAACCAGATACTATGCAATAAAGTAGCACTGAAGCAACAGTGAACTTATATTGTATAAGAGACATAACTGTATTTAAATTTTTACATCTCATTTGTGTTTTACAGGTATTTGACCTATCTTACTTTAAGCCTATGAAACGTTGCTGTTTCTTCTCAAACCTGTGTATTCTGGGAAGGAGTTTATTTTGCACAACATTTAATATATTCAAATAAAAAAACAGTTGGAAAATGCTGAACTCTAGAATTACCTTTTAATAAAAATTTATTTTCATATTACAATGCAATCTCAGTACTCTAATCATCTGGTATAGAAACTATGATTCCTTGGGGAAAATATTAAAATTAGCAAAAGGTCTCAAATGAAATGTTATAAAATTTTGTAACCCAGATAACTACTGCTTTTGCACAGACATCCCTGGATGCCAACTGGATGCAATTATTTAATTAAAATTGATGCAAACAAAACTACCATCAGTAGTAATAAGTGCTCCTCAGATTAAAGATGTGGGAAAGCATTAGTACAGTGGATAATTTTAACATTTAGAAAACATACAATGAATTCTCAGTAAATAAACATATTTGTCAAACTCCCGATTAGTTGTTTTAGTTTTGCTTCATCTTAATACAAGCTGAAGACACTGAGTGCAAATATTCAAATATAATTTCCCGGAGAAATGGATTTTGCTGTCAAAGACAAATCATGTCTCTACCTTTACCAATTAAACATGTACATCTGAAGTACTTACTTGTACCTGTTTCTAAACAGAAGAGGAAGGAAAAGAATAAAGGTCCTTAACTCTTTCTAAAAGGAAATAGTGGGCTGCAACAAGAATTTCATTTGTTCCCCAAGCCTGAAAGGAAATAAAGAATACATAAGAACATGTTTCAGGTTGTGTGATCAGTCTTAAAACAAATTTCAGAAACACAAAACAAAAGAAAGGAAAAAAATCTTTTCATTTAAAACTCTAAAGACAAAAAAAAATCATTCATCTGCTCTTCTGCATTTTCATCTCTCTACCTCAAGACTGCACAAGGCAACAAAAGCATGTTTGCAGAGTAACCCTTTGTAAAAAGCTCTCCAATGTAGTTATTACAATGCTTTAACAATCCCAGCAAGCCCCTGTGAAGGTACCTGCTTCAATTCTGCTGTTTAGAAAGCAAATGGTAAACACTGAGATAATCTTCACTGAGACCTCTCATTCCCTCCCTTGCTTTACTATCACTAAGGATATTGAGCATTCCCATGCTTTCTGTTTATGAATCTTATTTTCCACTCCATTGGCTTCCGCACACATTTATACTTACTTCCACCCCCCGCCCCTCACCAGCTAATGTAAAGTAGAGCCCTCAGTTTGCTCCTAAGATACTGATATAACAGTTTGAAAGGGTCAGGATCAATAAAGGAAAGAGCAGTAAGTATGTTGACATTTTTTTAGACCTAGCAGACTTTGGTTTGGCTGCACCTATGCTTTCTCACGTTGTTTCCTGCGGGGCACTCTGTGTGTAATAACCATGCAGGGAGTGAATACATCTGCATGCAAATGCAGAAATGCTTATTCTGTGGAAGACTGACAACACATAACTTTTTCCCCCAAAGTATTCGGGCCGAATACATTCTTTCTTCTTCTACTCTTTCTCGCTGCTTAACTCTGCCTCTGAGAGATTTTTCTTTATAAACAAACCCAAGTTCCCATCCCTAAAAAGAAAACCCTCCAGTTCTCTTTTGCTTTGGAGGCAACTGTTATCAGAAACTTTATATAGCCAATGATGCACAAACACTACAGCAGCTACTGTGTCTCCTTTGTGTCTAGGAACAAATTAGGTAAGAGTGAAGTTAGGTGCTTATAGGAAAAGGGAACACATAGTGCTATCACAGATAAGGGAATACTGAAGCCTCTCAGCCCATTTTTTTCTCGCAGATAGAAAGGCTACCACTGCACCTCATACATGTCCTCAGGTTTCACTAGGTGCTGAAGCACAAAGTACTTCCTTAGTAGTACTAATCCATAGATTTTACCCTCCTTCATCTTGCTAAATCAGAATTTACAAACTTTTTTTGATCAATGGTTCCTGCTATGAGTGGCTCCATCCTTCAAATCTGGGAGGTTTTCCCTTTCCTAACAAGCAGTTAAGGTAGAAAAGCCTTTTATCTGCCAGGTTGACTCCAAATCCTTCTCAGAACTTGCTGCTGAGCTCTCTCTTATTTATAACACATCAGGTCTCTACGTGTTTGTAATATGCTGGTCATACTTTCCAGGCCTCTTTATTTTTTGTTCCCTTGCCTATGCTTAGTGATTGGTTGAGTCATTCAGCCTTGCACTGCCAGAATGACCAAATGATACTCAGCTACTTAGGGCAGCATGTAGCTCATCTTGTCTAACTGAACTTCAGCACAATTTAAAAAGTGTTGCCTGCGCTTTGTTCTGCAAGAATACCTTTTGTAACTTGGGGTCTAATAGTTGTCAATGTTGATAATGCCTAGTCCTATCTGAAATTGATGGAGGATGCTAGGTAATAGCCTATGCCTGAAGAACAATCAGGATGGAAAAGGCATTTGACAGAGACATTCCTGCTGTGGTATGATTTAGGAGATGTTCACAGGACAAGATGTGCTCTTGTCAGTTAGATTACTGTACTTCACAGAATGAGTCAGATTTGAACCTTCTAAAGGCCTGAAATGTTTGTTGTAAGACACTTACCTCTAACCTTGTTCTGGTGAGCTGCCTATCAATTCAGCTTAATTTCATTTGCAGAAGGAACCTGACAACAGCTTTTCTAAATAAACACAAAAGGGATCCCAAAGCCTAAGTGCGTTAAGTGTTTGCTTTGGATGAGAGTGGGGAGGCCATTTTTTCAGCCACCGTGTGTTTACCTGACAGTTTTCTGATAAGCAGTGTGATACTGAAACCCCACTTTGTGACAGTGCTAACACCATCTGCCAGGTGCTGATAGCTTGCTGAATAATGCTGTCATCAGCACTCAAGTGCTGATGGAAAGTTATTGCTTCAGTGACCACTACCGCTTTCATCTTCTGTCTAATTGGTTGCTGCCACTAAAAACTATTATTCCAAAAAAAAAAAAAAAGGGAAATCACAGATCATTTTTCTTTATCATGATGAATTACTCTTAGGCTACCTTGCAGTGCCACCTGTGTGTATTTATTGCTTTCTGGTTCCTGCCAATTTTACTTATCTACACTGTAGAGTGAACTTTATTGCCTACCTATGATTGCTCTCAGTGCCCCATTTGGTGACAAATACCCATAGAAAGTTTCACCAGACCTTGGTATAGCAAAGTATCTGTTAAGGGCATACCCTGCTAGACACAGTGGGCCAGTCTGCCTCGTGAGGTAGGCAGTGCAATCATTTGTGTAATCTTTCTCTGGTGTCAATTGTTACAGCTAAATCTGTACCAGCTGAAAACCAGGCCAAATAGTTTAAAGAAAATGCATACAGAAAACTTTGGAAGTATTTTAATCATCAAGAAACCACATTCAAATGCATTTACTTAAGTGTAAAAAAATATATGGTGTAAACTGCACAGACATGCATACCCCAGAAAGTTCACTGGTGGTGGCTGAGAAAAACAGCCTTCATAGTTTTACACTGCAGCATCGAGCTACTAAAATAAATACATGTGAAGAACCTCAAGTGTTTAGAATGGCTGAGAACATAATGTAATATAACTTAAACCAGAACCAGTTCTCACTTGCGTCAGTATAAATGTGGACTAAAGCTATTCTGGCTTTAAAATGCTGTACTGGAGATTTTGGCTTGGCTTCTTATTTTTTGGCAGATTTACCTTTCTTTTGCAGGATGTTCTGTCTTGCTTTAATGAAAGCTAAGATGTCAGCATCAGCGTGGCTGTCTCCAGTCAGAGGAATAGATGAATTTGGTGGGGTCCTGAAATAAGAAAGCGTACTTATGGACCCAAATGAATAAGAAGGTTATTTTTCTATGACATTACCTCCTCTCTTTTTTTCAGCATTGAGGACTTTGTTCTTCAGAGATGGCATAGTTCAGAGGAGAATCAAGCTCAGAACTTCTTAATTCTCTTACGAAAATTCTTAAGATTAGCCAGTATCTTTTTAGTTTGGTAGGGCTACATGCTTAGCAGCTATAAAACCTCTCATAAAGGGTTAAAAACATTTTACTGCTGAGTCAAAGACTTACTGCCAAGTGGAAAAGCCTAATATAGTGAGTTTACCAAAGATGTGATAGATGTGACTATGCCACTTGTTTGTTTGCTTCAGGAAAAAATGCTGCTATTTATTTGGAAAGATCAATGGTTTTTTGCCTACTGGAAGGGAATTAAGTTTTCATATATATATAGAAGTAAACAATTGCATGACACTCATGAGATTTACTGACAGATGCAACTTCTTTGTGCTCCAGTCCCAGCTGAGATCTGATATCTGTGCAGTTAAGTCACTGACTTACCTCTGCTTTTGACAGACTCTCCAGTGGTATAAGATGATGTAGTACAATGAAATTATCCTAATTAGCTAAGAATGCCAAGAACTTGGCCCTGTGTCTTTCGTTTCGTTTAAAGATTAAGCGTTAATGGTGAAATAAGAAATACAGTTATAAAGATTACAGTATAGAAGGACAAGTGGAACTAAAGGGAGAAACTGTTTTTTCACATATCCTACTTTTCTAATTATAGGTTTTTCATGTTCCTTACTGACTATTGCAGTAGAATGTAATTGTTCCTGAAGTAAACAGAAGTCTGATATCTTTGTCTTTGTGCTACTAATTGAGTCCTCATTTGGTGAATTAGAGAACCAATACGGAAAAAAATTACAGAAATTACTATGAACTTAATACAACATCTCTTTTTATGTAATTTACAAGAGGATCTGAGGATACCAGTAAAGGACTATTCTCTTATTGATTTTAATTTGATTAGCAACAGTATGAAAAATAAAAAATACACAATATATTTGAGAAGGTTCCATCTAAATTCAATTTAGATTCTCTTTTTCTTCTGTTTTTCTTTAACACAAGTGGAATTTAAAACATTAGGTTTGGGGGGATGAAATTTTCCGTGATTTTTTGCTGCTCCAGAAATGGATTGTTTTGGAAAATGAAAGAAAACCCCCCTTGTGATTTGTTCTTACTAATGCAGTAGGAAAAATAGTAACTGAACCATATTTTCCTAAGGGCCTTAATAGCCAGAACTGTTGAGCACAATAAGAATGTAACTTCTGGAAGTATACTGACTTGGCATGATGTTCTGGTGGGAGAAAAGAACATGGAAATGAGCACATTAGAAAAAAGAGAAGCTGTCCAAAAAAAAAAGCAGTTTCTTTTACCTGCTAAGCTAATTTTCACAAAGCAGTACCTCCTTTGAGAAAACATGACATGTAACCTTTGCCAAGCCTGACACATCCAGGCGGCTGGTGTAATTTTATTTTACTAGAATAATTTGTAGGAGGGAGATTAAAAATATTTTAAGGACAAAATCACAAGCATATATAAAAAACCAATCTCTGCATAGTTCCTGCATTCTGCACTTACATACTCTGACCTCTCTTCCTTTGAGATGTTTTTATTTACTGTTTCAGAGTCCCTTTCTCTTGCTGAGAAGGCACAATCATGAGGATTCATAAGCTCACTGGGAAAAAAGCCTCAGGTCAAACAAGAAACAACCTCTTTATTGCTGATAATGCAGCTACTTGGTGTAAAGCTATGGGACTGCTTTGGTGTTGTTTTGGAAGTTGGAGGAAAATCTGCAATTTCAGTTGTTTTTTTCTTTTTTTTTTTTTTCAAGAAGAAAAAAGACTGATAGAGGGTTATTACATTACTGGTTTGCTTTTTCCTCTGAATGGCCCAGGTACTCTTCTTACCTTGTTTTTAAAGTAGGGTTACTAGAAGTAATTGAATTGTTTTTCCCAGCTGGATCTTCTGCAGGGCTGGATCTTGTGGTCTCTGAAGAACTGGAATGGGAGCAGAGATGAAGCAAAGAATATAGCCCTTGTGGAGGGAATATTAGGACATGCTAAGTAACTACAAAGAAGCTGTTTTTCAAGACTTTTTATCTATATAAAGCATTTGATGTTTACTGGAAGAGGATTTTCAGTTAAATCCATGTGATGATTAGGTTTATGTAGGGAATGTGGCTATGAAAGAATGACAAATAAGCTCATAAAGATTATACTTTTAGTATTTGCCTGCTGAGCAGGGCTTGTAAAGCACTTTGATATATCCGATGTGCAGTTTGTCATGGTATATTTAGTTCTCAGATTGAGTATTATCCAAGTGAGACCTTAGCTCATTTTCCCTTCTTTCTTTAGTAAGGCAAAATTATTATTGAAATCAGTAGAAGACTGCATAACAACTTAGGGAGGACTTCGGGATGTGGCTTGTTGATGATAGCCAAATATATTGCAAACAGCTGTTGTGCATTCCTGTCCCTGCAGATATCGTTATCACGGAACCTCTCCACTACGAAAGCAGATTTCTGCCATGGGGTCTCTAAGGACTTTCTCCTTTCCCCTGGGGTTACATGTGCTGCCAGTCTTAGAGAGCGTGGAAACACCGAATTACTCAGTTTTAGGATTTTTCCAGTAGATGGCAGGATTGGCAAGTTCTTGCTTTTCTAACTCTGCAGTAGTTTGTTCATTGTTGGCTGATGAATTGATATTTCTGGCAGAGAACTTGAAAAAGGAAAGAAATTTATTACTAGAATTTTACTGTATTACACTGTGCCAGGTTCAGTTTTGCAGAAGATATTGTGCCCAAGAGTATAAGTCATTTTCAAATGAACAGCTCCAAGTTTACTGAATGTTTCTCTTTAACTCCTGAAGTCCCATACCATTTGCACCTGCCTAAATGGATTAAAATAACCTCAAGACTCAGCCGAATTCAACTAAAGCAATATCATATTTAATGTTAATAATGTTCCACACTTTATTATGCCTACATATTACAAGAGCTAGAAAGGATGTGTGATGTTATTACAGTATCTGGGAACTTCACATCATAGTTCTACTTTAGGATTTCCTGAATATTTTTTCCATTGATTTGGCAGCTCTTAAAAACTAAGTAATTTAGAGTCTTAAATTCAATTTTCTAAAAAGAGTCTGTGTCTGTGCCCTGAGATACCTAGACATCCAAGTCATATAGCCATGGTTTAATACTTCAGTACACATCAACTGAACCATAGCAATCATCCATGACTCTGTTCTTAGCTTGCAATAAATAATAAGGTAATGTGACTTAACACGACCCTTTTTCCTTGCTTTCTTTGCATTGAAATGAGCTTCTTTGCTTTTTATTTGTCATGAACACAATGTATAATTTTATAAATACCATGAGACAGCTAAGTAATCTATTTTTAAGCTGCAGTAGTGTATATGTTTGAACTAATTTTTTCCATTGAATTTAAATGAAAATGATTCTCCAAAATCATTAAATGCCCAATTTAAAGCAGACTTAGCTCCAGATCCATGAAAAAAATAGACTGTACAGGTGTGGCAGGGTTTGACCTCTAGTGATCTCACTTTCAAGTGGATTCCTGGACCCATGACAACATGCCAAAACTTAGACTGAGAGAAGTGATGCCCACAATCAGGAAATTAACATTACTGTGCTCACAGATGGACCTTAAACTGCCACCCTTTGCCTGTGGGGTCACAACCACACATTTTTGTCTGTGGGATACAAACTCTTCTTCTGCAAGTTAAGAAAATTTATAAGGAAGCGTATAACTATTTTTTGTAATCACTCAAAGTGCTGTTTCCATGTAAGAGGTTAACAATCAGAGTACTAATCTAACAAACGAGTCCCTCACTTGGCAGAACTCAAATCCATGGTTTATGAATCCCAGAGATTTCTCTGCTCCCTAGGCTAGAGGGATGGCCTGTATGAGGATAATTTGCATCCTTCATACTGGAAGCCGTGATAATGTTTCTATGGCATTGCAAGATACACCGATTCATAAGGGGACAAAAGAGTGTAATTTTGCTCTGCAGTGGTTTGTACACTTAGATGCAACTTGCTTCTAGCCTGTTCTCATAACCCAGGACTCTCCTCCTTCCTCTGAGTGTTACATGCTGTTCCAGTGATGAGAGAAGGTGGGAAATTTTCCTAGTACTGCTCTAAAGTTAATGGAAAGTCACTATGACAGCATGGGGTGGGGGTAATGGTTCCCCTCTCTGTGTGTTAAGCCTGAAGGACTGGACATCTCAGGATGTTTGACAAAGCCAGACAAAACCATAGCTGACCAGATTTAGTGTGATGATAGTCCTTCTTCAAGCAACAGATAGGCCTAGAGACCTCCAGAGGTGCCTAGAGACCTCTGGAGGTGCCTTCCAACCAACTTTTCTGTAATATGTAAATAGGCATTCCTGGATCACAATTTTGGATTTGGATGGACCTACAAGGTATAGAAGTTCTCTCTCTTTGTCTGGCTCCTAAGCTGTAATGTTATTCAGGTTCTTTTAACAATGTGTCATTCCCATTTTTATTCTGAATCTATCTGATTTTTCCTTGAGTTGAATTTAAGAAGTCTCAAAGTACAGTTTCCTGACAGCTTCAGTAAAATTCCTGCCTCTTCTCGAGATCACAGATAGTCTGTCAGCTTCATATTTCTCAGTTCTTTCTTTAACCTAGTACCTGAAGTTTCATCCAGTGTGTAACCTGCTTTCTTGAGGGGGTCATGTGTTAGGGGTATATGTCTCTGTCAGGTATGGGGCAGCAGATAGAGAGATGTACACAGTGTTGTGGCAGCATGTCCCTTGCTGCAGGCACCCAAGGGCCAGAGATAACTGTCCCATGGACTGACCAGCTCCATCAAGCACATAAAGTAGAGAAGCTGGAGAGATGATGGGTGTTGTGGTATGAATGCTGGGTTCACCATCTGAAAAAACGTGCAAAATGAGGTAGATTAAAATGGAAAGTGTAAAACTTGAAGGTGTGCAACCTCTGCAATGCTAAAAAAACCTCAGCTGCGGTTCTCCAGTCTGAGTCAAGGCAACGGATGTTCTATGTAAAGGCAGGCAAGATTCAAGCTACTTAAAATCTGAACATTTTAGTATTTGGTTACAAAATAAAATTAGCCTAATCTGCAAATTCATAGATAAATTGTTCGAGTTAAATTGTTACCAACAGAATGTGAAAACCTTTGAAATGTCATTAATCAATGATATTATTCCAAGATTATATTTTGTCATAATGTAACATTGTGGAAAATTGGCAGGAATGAAAAATGATTACATCAGAAAATGCCGCAATACAAGTAAACATTTCCCTTGTTTCACATAGCATTACCATAGGAAGTAAATTTTGCAATCCAGGACAATAAATGTTAAAAAATATCATTCTCAAAGTCATCAGAAAACATGAAGAGTTATCTGTGACAGGAAGATTTTGAAGAAGCTGGAGAGCCAAGGAATCTGAAATTGAACATACTGTGGGACTTGCTGGAATAGGACAAAGGAGATTCAGTAAAAGGGAATGACTGGTGTTAAGAAAGACCTGACGGAATTCAAAAAAGGAATGCATTCCTTCTGAGAGAAGGAAAAAAATCCAAAATTTTTTAGAAGATTTGAATAATGATTCAAATTTGCTTCATTCAAAGGGAATACAAGAACAGTTCAACACTAGTGAAACTAAATATTCAGTGAGAGAAGTAAACTTGAACAGACAAGGATCTGATAAATTTCTTAAATGAAAGCCAGTGTTGGAGAAGACTACATAAGAATGAACAAAACACTGTGCTTGAGTTCTGAAGTGGAGCAAATATGGAGGCCAATAGGCATTTTACGACTTTTTGCAGTCTTGACAGGAACCCGTTAAGAGACATAAATGTACCTGCAGTATGAGCTGCAGTTAGCACTGCAACTTTATGGTTGAGAATATATGGACAAGTTCAGTATTCTCTTTCAAGTTTGAGGGATTTTATGAGATATTCATTTGGAATGAAATAACTCTTTGATTATTATTTTAAGTTCCTCTTCCATTCTCTTTGTACTGTGACTCTGGGATTGCTGATTAGACCCTTTTCTCTCTGAAATATAGAGATGGGTCATTCTTTCTCCACTTTACACAGTTGTTCTTCATTTTAAGCAATACGTTGAGATAAAATGAGATTTAATATTTCTGCAACCTTCATATGAAAGACATATGCAAAGATAGTCTGAAAACCTTCTCCATGTACTCAACAGGTTAATGAGCATGAGTCTGTAAGCCTCCAAAATATAAAAACTACTGATTTCAGCTATTTTATGTATATCATATTTGGTAATGTGATTAACCTGTTCATGAAATTACCTTTCTTAAGTAGAAATGTTTTTTCTCATGCCCAAACCAGTGGCAACCCTTATGTCACCCCTTCCCCCACTTCAGTTCTGTGGACACTGAAATAAATGTTTTGCTTCTTACTGTAGTAAGAAGCCCTTCAAGCCTTTCTGACTAAGGCAGACATGCTCACTGTTCAACTCTTATTAACACAGATGCATTTTGACACTTAACAATTCAGTCATTTGTTTTTTAATTGAAAAAGACACATGCTTGGCCATGAATCAAGTGCCTTTTATATGTGTGTATCCTTCTTAAGCCTCAAAAGGATTACCAGCTTCCCTCCTCTGTTATTTTAGTTACAAATTGATTTAATATAAAATAAAATTTGAGGCTATCGCATTCCCTTCCCAAGGCTTAATTTTCCCCAGTAACATAAGGTGTGTCAAACAGTAACAGTCCATATAAATCATGCACTAGAAGCTGATCAAACGATTTTGTTCAAACACATATATAAATCTCAGGAAAGGTTAGGGAATATACCTGCATCCTTTACAAGCTAAGATAGATAATTTATTACTTCTAATCCTGAAGTTTGTATTTATATCCATTCACACTCAGGAGTTTTTCTGAATGGTTTTACTTCATACTTACTCTGTCAACAGCAGTCTTAGATTTCTGACATGCAGCCCACTAAGTTTTAGATCTTGTATCTATTGAACACACCAGTGAATTGAATTCCATCTTGGAAATAAGTTTTATTTACACCATATTATATTAAATATAATTTATGTCAGTTTCTGCTTTTGTGACTGGTTATTCTTCTGGGTGAAGACAGTAATATAATTTCAGAGAAAGAGATTGTTCGTTTCTAGGTGAGTTAGAAACAAAGAGCCATTTGTGTCTTGGGACTATGTAATCAAGAGGAAGCAAATCTCTGGACTCATCCCACACAATCATGGGAACTGCTAAGTAAAGTTCCTGTGTCAACTAGGGTCAAGGAAAATCTTGGGAAATAAATATTCTACTGTTTTACACTCATTACGCCTGTGAAATTGAAAACTTTTACCCTAAAATGTTATTGCCTCAAGTAGAGGGAAAAGTAAATTTTCATGCACAGTGGGATGTTAAGCCTGCAGCTCCCACCTCACAAAAAGCAGAAATAGCATTTTTTACTTCCATACACATCACACTGGAAATGTACCTGTGTAAAATATGTTTGAATAGCCTAACATAAAATAAGATCAACTTTCTGGAACTATAAGGAGGAAAGTTAACTTAAAAAGATTATTGTAAGAATACTGTCAGAGATGGGAAGACAAAACTATATTAATCCTAGCACCCTCTAAAGTTTAAGTTCAAGAAGATTAACGTTCTGGATCTGTGATATCTATGCAAGGTTCATCCATTCAATCTCAGTCAACATGTCCATTACGTAGACACAGAGAAACTGCTCATTATAAAGAAAATGTAATTTTTCACAAGAAACTGTATGGTGCAGTACAGGACTCTGAAGTAATTTTGGCAGCTGAAAGCAGCCAGGAGTCTTTCCCTGTTCTATTCAAACTGCTAGACACACTTTTCTGAGACCTGTCCTCCAGTCATAAACATGAACGGTAAAGGAATTTGAAAGAAAAGTTTAAAATAAAATTATTAATAAACCATTTATGCAATTTTGCTCCTGATCTAGGGTGGGGAAAGGAGAAATCACCACTCCTGGAGGCCAGTCTCTCATTGCACTGGGAACTGCCTGGCCATTATCATATGTTCTTTTAAATTTGTAGTGGGTCTGGCTGAGCTGGTTTTCCCCACAGCTGCAGTGTTTTTGTGCTGGGAGCTAGAAGGGTGTTGAT
>JAVSBS010027667.1:14085-29894 GCA_033124195.1 Coracias cyanogaster
AAGGAGGGGAAGGAAAGGGGGGGTGATAGAGAGGCTTGGTGGGCACCTGGCGCTCAGCCAAGGTTAACCCACCACAAAATTCTAGCTGAGACTGCAAAAGATAGCACTCTCCTGAGCAATCCATCAACACACCAACTGGAAATTGTTTTTCCCAGAACAATGGGGCAGAGAGATTGTGCAAGAGGTCCTTAGTTCTGTTCTGTACAAAGTTAAAGAGTGACAGTCGTGTGTTGCTTGAGCTAATTTGGCTGACTCTGCTAAGCTAGAGCAAAAATGCTCTCACATTCTGGTCCATCAACTTTTCTCTAGGAAAAGTAACCTTCAGCCTAAAACCAGAAGTTAACAGCTCAAATTAGGCCTAAAACCTGCCATCCACTTGCAAAGCCAAGTCTTGAGAGAACACAGAAGCAGCAGCAAAGTAGAGTAGACTAGAGTCAGTTTTCAACCATTTGAGACATCTGAAAATGCCTTCTTAGAAAACTTTACAGGATTATCTGTTTTATTTTTCTGCACCGATTATGGAGCATTTACTACAGACACATAAGTTTACAATAAAAAATAGAATGTATTTTACAGTTTGAAGAAATTCCAGTATTCCTTATTTAATGTTATTACATTTGCTGCAAAGCAGGAAACATAATTTATGCAGAGTATTGTTATAAAATTGTAGCTGAAGCCATGCATCAGAGAACGATTAACTGTATAATGAGAAGGAGGAGGAGAGAGAGGGACAAAAAGAGGTAAAGAGAGAGGTGGGGAGGGAGAGATGAAGAGGGAAGGAGAGAAAACACCTCCATTTATTGTCAATGAACATGGAAATCTGCACATTCATGCATATGTTTTCCTGCACTCTACTTTGCTTGAAGGCCATGAAAGATCTATTACTACTAATTTAAATTAGAGGTTTTAAAATCAGACGATTGGTGAAACAACTAAGATGATTATATTTTTTCTCCTGTAGAGGATGCACCAGTATTTTACAATATCAAATGCAATATCATTGTTAAATAATACAGCGCATAAACGTAGCACCAGGACATTTTTCAACAGCAAATCTATCTAGGCAATATATTCAACAATTTTTAAATCTTTTTTGTTTGCAGCCCCCCGAACACATTCTAAAGGAGCTATAGTCTCCTCAAATAGCAAAACTGACTGAAACAGGCTTACTTTTCTTATCTATCTGTCATGGGGTCTCTAGCATCAGTTTTCCAGGGTCCCAAGACCAACAAGTCAAAAGAATGAAGTTACAATAAGCTAACTGCAACATGATTGCAAAACAAATGAATGATAAAAACTCATTTTCTACACAGTTATTTCTCTTGTAATTAGAAATGTGGTGTTTGAGTGTGATATTTGAAAAAGCATTCTGGTGAACCACACTACTAAAACCGCATTTTCTTACAAGTTAGTAAGGAAGAGAAAAATTATGAATTTACCTGTTAGCTGATAGATGTGAGGCTTTGACAAACTTGGGATGAACAGTCATGGTATTTAGTGAGCTAACCATCTCTGGATTTTCCTGCTGGGTTTAGATTGAAAAACAAAATTATGTAGGATAGGATTTTTTTAGAGTGCTTAATATTGGCCTACAGGTCTCAGCAATAACAAGGTAGGCAATGACTCATTCAGAAAACACAGTGTCTGAACACACCGGGTTTTCTTCACTTGGACAAACACTTCTGAACAAAGAGAAAAGCATTTAGGATTGGTTCGAGTATTTTGAAGCTCCAGTTACACGTTTTTAATATGTAACAGCATGTGTTCACTGATTTGAGTTTCTTAAGGAGCTCAGATGTACAGATAGGTCAAGATCCAAGAAATCAATCCCAATTATTTTTTCCAGTTTTATAATCTTCTGCTGATGAATCATGAGAGGCTGAATCCTGGACCTCTCCTGTTAAGGGATAGAGAAAAATGTGCTCCAGTGGATTCAAGAATATTACTTGCAGTGCTTTGAAAAGCCTAACTATTTAGACAGAAAGGTGACTAAAACATTACCCTCTTTGCCACTAATATGGTTATGGATTTCAACCTGAAAAGTATTTTGCAATGATAACTTGAAGATAAGCTATTTAGGTGGCACTTTATGGATAACTGAGTTCCTCATGTTCCTAAGTTCTGTATTTACTTTAGGCTGTTTTCTGAAAAATACAGTTTAAATTTACACTCACAAGAATTAAAAAATAGACTCACTAAACAGTTCTTTGTTTATAACAACTTTTCCCCAAGAAATAAATCTTCTTTTCTAGTTAATAATAAAGGATACGGGATGGACTGCACTCAGCATTGTTTTTCACTAGGCTGATGTGCATTCGATGGCAGTGCTTTGCTGTGAGATGCCATGTCACTACTTGGAAGATGCTAAAAAAGTGTTAGAAAGGGAGCATGAGAAAGCTATGTTTTTGTTTCAGTTGATCCCACTCTGGACCCTCTTGTACTGTCTCCTGTGTTTGTGAAACCGTGTGGCGTTCAGACTGACTGTGTTATGGACTTCTAATACACTGTTTAAAATGACATCTCTTTAGTTCGTTTTTATACAAGTAATTAGAGTGCTCTGTTTCTCCTGGGTTCTTAAACAGGCAATGATGACAGTGGCGAGTCTTATCCCCTCAGAGAGTGAGGGGACACATGCTCTGTGCTGAGAGCTGCAGACCCTCTGGGAGCTTAGGAAAGTTGAAAGGTTACTGGAGTCTTTGCAAACAAAGGAAGCTCAAAACCAATTATGTTTTCTGGGATTTGTCAATGTTACAGCTGTGACTGCCATCTTCTAATATACACGTCATAAACCTGATGAAATCATAGTTTTGCTAGCAGTAAAAAAGATTATTTTTTCCAATCACCTCTATTTGTTTTCTGTTCCTTCAGAGTTTTTGGCATTTTTGGGACCATTCTTGGCTTTAAATAATGTTGTTTGGGGGAATGTGAAACCAGAAAATAAAGTAGCATGGAAGTGTTTTGATTTATTTGTGTTACCTTCATACAAGCATAATTCACATTAGCTTTTTCTGAATTATATTGGCACAAGCACAGGAGAATCAGGCCCCAAATCCCATCCTTCACACTCCTTTCTATCTAGTCAATTAACTATTTATTTAAGAAATGATTGAAGATGTTACATTTACATGACAATGGAAGAAATACAAAGTGATTTCATACCTGCAGATTTATTGCCTCTTCAGACCACCAGACTTCAAAGTCTTTTTGCAGCTTCCTCTTGGCTTTTTCCATAAGAAGCTGCAGGTGTTCTATCTCTACCTTCAGTACTTTCAAGCGATTGAACATTGTTTTATAACTAATATGAGAAGAAGAACATGTATTACAGATCTTCCAACACATATCTGAACAAAGCCTTATCATACCTAGAACAGTTACAGATTTAAACTACAAAAGAATACATAACAATCACAGATGCAGGGGACTGACAGAGTCCCCTGTGGTGGTAGGAATAGACATCTTGTATTTTGTAAGAGCTTCACTAGACAGTAAGTACAAGAAACTTATCCTGCAAAGCTCTTTTATTTCACAAAAGAAATCAGTGAAATTCAAGTGGGATCAATATTGATTAACAATTGAAATACAAGTTCATTCAAATATGTAAATTATTTCTTTTGATTTATCAGCATAAAAACTTTATCATAACAACTGGTCACCAGAGCCCGGATTCAGATAGGAGCTGAGATTGATTCCCCTTTCAGATGGAAGCGTCATTAATGAGGCTTCTTGGATAACATGCAGTGGGAGATTTACCAGTGGTATGAAATAGCCAGAAGTTTCCTCACAGATTGCACATAACATAAATGCTAACAAATTACTTAGAACTGATAACCCTGCATCTACTTTCTTTTATCCTCCTGGCTATAGCAACATTAGAGCAAGGATTGATTAACCAGTGTGTATCCTGCATATTTTTTACACTTAGTCAATCCTGTATAGCCTAGAGGTTTTCCTTAGCTCAAGGAAGGCAGGACATTTCTGAATCAACAAAAAAGGTTCACAACACATTTGGATTCAAACAACAATATTCTAACAGTAATCCTCAGGGAGGACATTAAGCTACTTATATTTATTTTTAGTCATTAGCCCAAGCATAAATTTTCCCCACTCATGTACCGTGGCATCTTAGAGACAAACCAACAGCATATACACAAATTTAAAAACTATCAGTGAACCACAAAGCTGACATTTTTAAAATGTCAGACAAAAACCCTGAGGGTAGCTGTGTGTGTGGAATAGCAATTGGAATATCCTATCAATATAATTTCTCTTCTGAAGGATGGCAGAAGTTTGAGGCAGAAGTAATACCTTCTTTTATTTTCTTCAACTTGCATTCGAAGTTTCTCTTCTACTGGATCAAGTGTATGTAGCTCTTCAGAAGGACTAGAAACAGCTATAGGAGAAATGATCAGATGTAAGCAATGACTATATGATGTCAAAAGGAACAACTTTTAATTAGAATAAAACCTGTGTTTTAAGAAGTAGGTAATGAAATGCATGTCATTAACCATTTCTCTCTTTTGGAAATGTTTCTTCAAATTTCTTATTTAGGCCTTACTTATAAGAGACATTCAATAACTTGTGATTTTAATTAAATTGCTTTTTTTAGTAAAGACTGGAATATCAATTTAAGATATTAATAAAAGTGAGTTTGCCAATCTATTTTAAAAGTTCTTCTTTGGCATAAAACCCTACCAAATGCACTCAACCTGACAGTTTTGGCTACAAAGACGGGACAAAGTTGTTGCAAAAATGGGATTCAACAGTAGCTGTGCTGATGCCTGGAAATAGAGTAATAGAAAGAAGAGTAAAAGATATACCCTGAAGGAGAAAATAACTTTGGTAAGCCATGAATTCAGAGACTTGGTATAAATAAGGAAAGTGTTCTGAAACTATGTGAGAAGTTTTTCAAGGTAAAGGAGAACTGAGGAAATACCTTAAGAGCAGCCTAAATTAACCTAAGAAGGCAGCTTAGGATTTCTGTCCTACAACAGAGCTAGCTAGCATGCAATACACAATATGTTTATCTTGAGAGATGGCAAAACAGTCTTTCCATCTTGGGTTATATGTTTAGCAGTGAAAGGACATGTAAAGTTGCCTACTAGTATTACAACAGTTTCTATTTCTAGTATGAATGAGAATAGCTTAAGGTTCCCAAGAAAACATGTTTAACCCTTTTAACTGAAGAAAAATGTAAGAAACACAAGATTTGCTGGACAATACATGCAAGTTTCCATCCTGACTATTATTTCTGCCAAGAAAATAAATTCTGCATCAACTTGTCATGAGGCCTGAGGAGTGCACCCTCACTTCAAGGAGAGGAATTCTGTCTGGAACAAGAGAGCAGTAACAACCCTTCTCTGCCTGTCACCACGCCAGCTGAAATCATTAATCTTTTGTTGTAGCACCCTGTAGCTTAATACAGATGAAGCTGAAAAGCATTTTATTTAGAGTACTTAGGTCAAGCATGTTAATACAGACAGCCAAGGTGGACAAAGCCCCTGCACAATTCTCATTTCATACATTGAAAGGCTTTGCTTGATGTGCAGATTACAAAAGAAAGATAGGGCGAAGATATTTGTGATGGAGAGGGTACCATCAAAAGATTAAAAAATAAACTGCTTGGAGTTGAAGTGAACGCACAAACCAGGAGGTGCAAACATCACAACAGAGGAGATACTACAACAGTGGCATTAAATAACAAGTTACACTCGAACACAATGGATAATAAGAAGGCCATTATAATCATTCCAGAACCTTTAAGGAAAGCAGTAACACCTTTCAATGATTACAGGGGATCAGGATTGTCTGATTTGTCAGATTTCATCCTCTGGAGTACGCATAATGTGGGAAAGTGCTACATGGAGACTACAGAGCTCCTGAGGCTTCACACTTATTCTGAGCTTCATGAATACACAGCACCCAGACTTGAGAGAAATGTGCTCTTATGGAACAAACTGAAATGATTTAGGAGTTACTAGCTCCCAAGTGAGCCATGCTCCCAGATCATGTGAGAGCTCTTAATATGTTTCCGTGTAAAACCAGCCAGACTTGGCTTGAGCTGTCTTCAGCAGTGGTTAAAGGGGACTCTCCTGAGCACACTGAAGTGCATTTGACCTATCTGCACAATCTATTACAGTGTCTGAGTTTAGGAGGCAGCAGCCCTAGCCCCTTATAATGAAGGGAAATAATACAGAGTGGAAGACAGTAACATCTTA
This sequence comes from Coracias cyanogaster, assembly GCA_033124195.1. Lineage (NCBI taxonomy): Eukaryota > Metazoa > Chordata > Aves > Coraciiformes > Coraciidae > Coracias > Coracias cyanogaster. The sequence continues at coordinate 20,301 of JAVSBS010027667.1, forward strand.
AAATGTTAATGCCGTTTCTGAGTGAGGTGAGGACTTCCCTACATGGAAACATCACCAAATTCTGCTAGTCATTACAAGGTGATGCAAGGCCATAATATTGCAGCTTTCCTGCCTCGATTTATTTGAACACAGAAAAATATTTTTGCACTGTCTCTGAAAGGGGAACCAAACTTAGGCAGAATTTTATCACTTATGTATTAAAACACCAAGAAAAATGTTTTCCTGCTGCTGATTACACGCTGTACAAACATTATTTGCTTGCAAGTTAGTTTCAGAAATAATAATGAAGCCTTTTATATCAGATGAGTACCTCTGTCACACAAAGGCCCCAGCATCCTCAACCCTGAATATAGCTACATCCATTATCTCTAGCAATATGCTAGTGATGTTAGCAAAATGCTGGTGATGAAAGCAAGAAACACAGTGGTGGGCACAGTGAGCACCACAAAGTTTTGTATATGCACAAAATGGAAAGAGATGAGTACACTGGAAGCTGATGGGGCCCTAGCAGCAAAATTAGCATTGGATATTTCATCAAGTAAATGGCTAAAACTTAGATATCTGTCACTGTGTTCCAGTCACAAAAGCAGAAGACATCTGATCACAGTGTCAGGTGAAGTTCAGTGGTAAGTCAAGTGCAGGACATGCCTACTTGAGCACTGCTTTGTAAGTTCACTGGTGTCTTTTCCCATGCTCTTGCAGTCTTCAGGTGTTTTTTTTTTTGTCATGCCTGCTCATTGCAACCACATGCTTGGGAACTGAATAGTGTTCTGCTCTAAGGACTAGACATTTTTGAATATGTCTACTGTAATACAGAGAGATGAACATACAGCTCCTTCCTGATGTTCCAGGCAAAAGAGATCTATAGTCTGGTGGAGTGTATTTCAAACATTTTGTTTGCTGCTGCTTGCCTTCTCTCAATTCCCTACTACTTCTTTTCTCCCCTCTTCCCTTTACCTTTCCTGAAGGCCTGTAATGCTCTCTTTCTGCCCCTGGCTTCCTGCTGCTGCTGCCTCACACCTTCCTCCTCCCACCAGCCCAGGCTACTTCAGCTACAGCTGAAGCTAGGAAGCTAAGGCAGAGGTTACTGGCTCACTGTATCTCATGTCTAATGTTAGCATTCTTCAATAGGCAGGCTCGGTTATTTGAAATAACATGAGAGGGTCAACTAAGTCAATAGACAGTAAAACATTGAAAACATAATATTGACTCACAAGTTTAAGATAGATACCTAAGGAGAAAGCCTTTCTTTGTGCTACGAGTTTTTATTCCTCTCAAGAGCTTCCTTTTATTGTATATATATATCTGCCTGCCCATGTAGAAACAGAAAATGTTTATTAAAACATCGAATAATTTCATCTATATATTAACCACATATATATGAAGTACATATAAATAAAGAAAAACTGAGAATTCACAAGACCAGCTTTTGCCCATATCCACTGAAAAATTTGCAATACAATAAGAAGTGCAGAGGTGCTACTGCTGAAATATTAACTATCAGATAGAACTTCTGCAACTGCACAGAACACAAAGTGGTATCTGCTTTGTTCACTCAGGGTTGACATTTAATTCATTGATTGAGCTTGTCATATGAAACTTGATTGTACAGTCTAGCTCTATGCTTTTAGTGCATCAGCTGAGCTGAGCCATTCAGCTGATGTGCCATATCACATGTACTGTTAGTGCTCCAGTGACTTCTCCTGGGAAACAAATGCAGTTGGTGCAATATGATCCTGGATAATGCAAACCCAGGTTTCAGGGGTGTAGGGGAGGTATAACGTGCATATTCAGGAAAACATTGCCTCTGTGTATACTAGGGGTTTCTGTTGGCATACCTCTATCCAATTCTATACCACAGGGTTATTATAGCAGAAATCAGCAATAAGGAGTGTTAGTTCCTTTACGTTAGTGTAACTGCACATACAGCTGGGTGGCAAAACACATGACTCCTACATTGTGAAGCCTTTTGTTAAGCCTACTGAGTCACTGGATGTAAAGAAGGGATTCTGACAGTGCTACAGTGGGTAGTGAAATAGCTAGCAGCTTTTATATTTATCTTCAGGCTCCAACCCATGTGGTGAAGTGAGGCACAGGACACAATTGACACCAGCTGCCTGCTTAGAGCGGAAGGTGAGCTCTGTGTAAGTTGATATACAGGTCATATAATAAAGGTTTGTGGGTTTGGGTTTTTTGTTGTTGTTGTTGTTTTTTCATAAAGAAGATTGTAAGAGGCATTTTAAGATATAATGATATTATTCTAGTGAAAGGGCCAATTTTGGGCCACAGGAAGTAGTAAATTTTATAACATTCCACATCACCAAATCACAGAGTACCACAAAGAAACGATAGCACCTGCTAACTGGATCACTGTTTCAAAGTGATATGGCAAGCATGGATGAAAACCACTATTTCTAGCATAAGATACCAAGTGTTATCACCATAGTTCACTGCAAGTTGGCAACAACTTGAAATACTCTGACAGATTCTTGTCTACAGTCAGAAAAATTTGCAAGAAACTCTCTGTGACCCTGAACTTTATACTCTCTGGGGCGCTCATATATATCTCGACCTGAGTGTATCCTAGAAGTCAAACTCCTAGGGATTTATTGTCTTGTGCCTCAAATAACATTGTGCCCTGCCCTCCAGCTGTACTTTTGCAGTCAAAGATTTTAATTTTTTCACTGGATAGTCTTTTGTTTATCTGTTTAAATTTATAGTCACTTGAAGTAACCAAATTTAGAATTGACTTCGGTATCCAGTTAGTATTTTTACTGCTTTATTTATTTATCAGCTTTGCAGCTTTTGGCAAACTTGGGCTTTAGTTCTTTCAAACTGGAACATATGCTGTCATTTGTGTTTTTCAAAAAGAACCATTCATCCACTGTTTTTCAGGATGAGCTTACAACTAATTGAGAATTAGTTGTAAATCTTCTCTCTTATTCCTCCCCTGGGCCATGTCAACCTATGTTTGTCACTGGGCACCACATGTGTACCTTATACAAAAGCAAAGATGGGTATGAACAATGCAACTCAGGAGAAGATGAAAATACCCCAACATAGGTAAGAGTTTATATTGTGGGTTTTAGACCAATTTACCCCTAATCCTAATGTAATAATTTTTTAAAAATGTTAGCCAGTTGGTCATGAGCATACTTTGAAACAAACTGTCCTATTTTCAGCACTTGACAAATTAGTGCATGTGTGGGGGACTAATGGCATGTGTATTTTCTTGATTTTTATTTTAATTTTAATCACTCAGTAAAAGGGTCCATCAGTATGCCGCTTTTCTTTGTAGCATTGTATTGTTTATTGTTTTACTGGCTTCATACTGGCTTACACTAACTGACTGCTGATGCACACCTGGAAAGTGGAGCTATTTTTTTTGCAGTCTCTGTGAGCTGTTTTGGCTAAATACAGACTCACACTTCAATTCCCTCAAGTTTGCTCCTTGACACTAGTCATCTGTATATTTGCTCCTGAAAATATATGGCATATGAAACAGAAGGCATTGCCTCCATGTCAGCTGCACTCAAGCCATGAAAGTTTCTGAAACCATTGTGGCTAAAAGTTCTCTGTTGGTTTCTAAATATACAAGTACAATATACTGGGGGGGGGGAAGCAGCTTCAAGTTTAAAATGTTCCATACACACCAGCAGATCTAGTGGAATAGTAACATAGCTGGGCCTTAGGAAACTCCTGCTAACTTAGATTCTTGCCTACACTTAATAAATACATTTTACCATTTGATTGTATGAGATTATTATTGCATCATTTATCTTGTTCATAACATTAGATAAAACCATATCTGGTATTTGAATGATCTTTCTCTGCCTCCCAAGAAGGGGTGTAGCTTGTCATCCATAAGTTACGAGACTTCATTAGCATTCATTTTTTCAATACCCAAGAGCTTTAATGGAAAAAAAAGTCTCTGCTAAGTTTTCTCAAGCTCTTCTTGAAAGAAAAGGATGGAAAATACTTCTGAAGTTGGTTGCTTATCATAAAGCTGAGACATTAGGAATACACTGCCACCAACGTGCAGACCACAGTTGCAATAAGACAGCACCATAACTTTTGCAAAGCAATGCTGGTCAAGATGAGAGCTTCACTGAGAATAATACAGCACAACTTTACTGAGAATATCTAAGGTTGCTAAAGGTGCAGTGACACCAAGTGTCACAGAGCAAAGAGGAGATCCTGAATCTTAGCGCATCCATATTTCTTGCTGGGGATTAGATAAGTAGATGCACAGTTCTCTGTTCTGAGAAGTGCCAACCTTACTGTGCATGAGCAATATACATAGGCATGCACAGCAAATCCTGTGCTTGCAGGTCACATTTAGGAATGCAGAGCACAGCAACTGTGGGATCAATTCAACAGGTCTAATGTTTTCTAAAAATAACGGATGATTTACCTGCATTCCATGTGGAAATCTGGCTGTGGTTGTCGGTACAAACACTCATGAAAATGCACAAAAGCATTTAGTTTGGACTGTACCCTGAATTTATAGGATGTAATTTAAAAGAATATTAAAGAAAAAGAAGCATACATGTTTTATACTTAACTGGTTCTGTTTCAGCTATTTATAGGTATAGATGGGTCATGCGAATGACAAATTACTTCAAGTTATAAAATAAAAAAGATTTTGATCTTGATTCAGGAGGTGAATACTAACAAAACAAGTGTGTATGGTTGTATCAGTCTGAACAATTTTGATCTTTCTGCTACAAGATAGAAGACCTTTCATCTGCAAGAGGGAAGCTGAGGAGATGGAAAACAGAAAGGAAAAATACACCATTGTTGGTGAAACCAATACATTATGAACATAGGGTTGCACCATACTATGTTTAGTTTAACCCTTGCCCCAAATAGAGAAACGGTGTAGGGTCTGAAGCACCTCTAGCATGGATCTGGTATTTTTTCTGTGCAAAGAGCAGAGATATGTACTAAGACCCCACCTTGGTTAAGTGTAGAATAAAGGCTAAAGTACTACAGAAGTTTTGTTTCCACTCCCCCAGCTGGCTACTCCATTAGTCCTCTAAAAGAGTTTCCTGAAAGCTTTTCTACATCTTGGTAGGATGTACGAGCTTTCCAGAAAATTTCTGAAGCCACAACCATAGGATTTAATGTCACCCAGGATGTTATTCTTTAAGAAGATTAATTTTGATGCTGTTCAGTGCTTTGGCACATGTGCTAGATCAGGGCCATATACAACCTGGGCAGCTGTGGAGACCAGATTATGTGTCCCTTCCAGCCACACTCATATCCCACATCTAGTGCCACACTTTTGCTGGTCCTCCCATGTACATACCCATCAGCTGCAGCTGCAGAACAGCTGTCTGTGCTGGGCTACCAGCTTAAGAAGGTCCAAAAAGTAGACATGTATTTAGGCATTTCTAATAACTCAGACGGCTCTTTCTTATGACCTGTGAAGGAAAGGACATTGAGCTCCATATTCTGGTAGCTGCTGGCTGAATTACGCTGTACTGTATTCTGAGAAGGGACAATCCTGACATATCCAGAAACAATTACATCTTATCCACAAGATTCTTATCTGGAGAAGTATATCTAACCTCTTCACATTTGTGAGATATTATTAGTGAATACTTGTTCCAAGTCATTATTTATTTATCTTAACCATGCAAAATTTTTTGAGCAAAGTAGTAGTGAATGTATTTCTTTTAGCCATTTCAGCAAAATGTAATATGTAATAAGTTTTTCTACCAAATTTGCAGCTTGTTCTGAAACACTGGGTAGCACATTACCCATGCTATTTCTCATTCACTCCCTGTCCTGTGCTTTACATGATCAGATGGAAATTGCTAGTCTAGGTCTGACCTTTACGTTGAAAAAATCAAAGCAAATACAGATGTGAAAGAGTTCTATTTGTTGTTTACAGTTCATTAGATTACAGAACTTTTGTTTATTACAAAGAACTCTCATGGAGGAAACTTTGACTGATGCAGAACTAGTCAAGCTGCTCAACCAACCTGCTGGACATGGCCAGAACAAATAAGTTTGCAGCACCTTAAACTGCATGTTACTCTTAGTTATTCTACCAGCTTTTTAGAGCCAACAGAGAGAAGCTAAAGCAAACAAGCTTAGGCCTAGAGTCAGTACCTGCGTGCATAACCCCAAATTTATTTTTTGCTCACTCCATCTCAAGTCCTGTCTCAGAATTACAGAATCATTCTGATTGGAATTAACCTTGGAATGCTGTATGGTCTGACCTACTGCTTAAAGTTGGGTGAAAACTGGACCAGACTAGGTTTTCCAGACATGTGAAAAACTCCAGGGATAGAGATTCTGCAAACTTCTCTGATGACCTCTTTCAATGTGTAACTATCCTCATAGTATCTTTTTCCTAATATCTTAACTTTAGTAGACCAAGTTACGGAATTGAGAGCTTTGTTTCTAGATTCTGTCTTGCTTACTTGCTAGTCACCAGAAACAGTGAATGCAATTCACGCTGAACTTCTCAGTATTTCAGAAGAAATACTTATTGCAAGAAAGCTTACAGAGACTGCAAGCTGTTCCAACAACAGTAAAATGCTGAAATCAATGTCAATAAAACTGAGAATGGGATAACTGTGCTACAAGTTCGTGACTCCTAATAAAAATATCACTTGATCCAAAGATGTCTTTCCTTCTTTTTAGATCTGATAAGCCGAAGTTGAGGGGGTCATATGGGAAGCTTAATAGGAACATGAGTAGTATCAGAATTTTCTATGACAGTTCAGGAGAACATATTTGCAAAGATTTCCAGTAAAGAAACAGCATTGTCATTCTTGAAGACACAATGACAGGGAAGACTGATGGCTGCCTCCAGAATTTAGCATTGTACCCTGTAAAACCTGCTAAAAAGAGTAACAGAAAAAACACACCATCAAATAATGCTACAAAACACCCTAGAAAGATTGAAGAGGAACTTATGGAAAAAAAGGTCTGTGTGAGCATGAGGCCTAAAGGGACAGGTGTAAGAATCATAGAACCATAGAATCATAGAATGTGTGAGAGTCAGAATCACCTCTCTCGATCTGCTGGCCACACTTCTTTTGATGCAGCACAGGATGCAGTTGGCCTTCTGGGCTGCCATTGCACATTGGTGGCTCATGTCCAGCTTTTCATCTACTAGTACCCCCGAGTCTTGTTCCATGCTCTCTAGCATGTCCTCTCCCAGCCCACACTGATAACGCTGGTTGCCCCAGCCCAGGTGCAGAACCCTGCACTGGCCTTGTTGAACCTCATGAGGTTCACCTGGGCCCACCTTTCCAGTCTGTCCAGGTCCCTCTGGATGGCAGCTCATCCCTCTGGCATGTGGAAGTGTCTTCTCATTAGAACATACTCCTACGGTTTTAAACTTAATTCCTACATAATACTGGGAAAAACCCAATACATATTACCTAAGAAGAAACCTAAGTACTGCTGCAAGGGAATCATTGCTGCTTGTCTAGCTGCTGCCTCAAATCCATGGTTCTTTTTCCTGATTGTGAGCATCTTTACAGAAGAACTTGGTACATACAAAAAATACAAAAGCTCTTTAAATTCTCAGAGTTTTAGCCATATACTTTGCTGACTCGAAGCACAAACCATGAGAGATTGTTACGGTGTGTAACCTCAGTTACCGCACACTAAAGTCTGTGCTCTTTTCCTCCAAGACAAATCTGGAATAACTATGATGACTTAAATACACTGCAGTAACAAGGAGCTATAAAAATCCTCTAATCTACTCCTAATAGCCTATATAACTACTTACACATGTTTTAAAAATTAATTGTCCATTAATATTTCAAGCATTTGCTTGAAAATGGATTTGGTAAGTATTTCTAAAAGCATTTCACATATTAGAATAATAGCACAAGGCAAATTCAAAAGTATATTTATTTTTGTCGAAGTAAAACTCTTATTGTAAAAAAGGCACAGAGGCACTGGTTTCTGAATTTCCAGCCAGTTTTGCTTTCTTGATATCTTTGTCTTTTCACTAGTGAAAAGCTGTCAGCCTTTTTAACAAGCATAATCTTACCAGCTTTCTGTCAGTCTCAGAATTTCAAAAATAAACCTTAATGCAAAGCATTTCTACTTCTTTTTTTCCTTTGAAATAGAAGGATTGAATAAATGAAACCCATCACTAAAAAGAGTGGCCTTGATACCACAAGAGGTCACCCTAGGAATAAAATCAGTGCCCTACATGCACAAAACCAGAGAAATTTTATAAAAACACCCCTGTTGCTTGACATTTCAAGCACAAATATATAGAAGAATATAACACAGAAACATTATGCATATAAAAACTATGAATTTCTAAGAGAAATCCTACTCTAATTCTAAGGCCATTGCAAACTGGCTACACCACCCTTTTTTTTTTTCCTTTTCCAAAAGTAGCATATTTTACAAAATGGAAATATATGAACCCACCCTACATGGTTTTAGAGCAATCTTTGGATGCCTAGAAGCACTGGGGACATGTTGCTTTATCTCTTGTAAAAAAAGAATAAAATAATAAAATCTTAAAATTCTGGACTTCAAACAGATTATTTCTCGAATGTGCTTTATTTAGCCCATAGATAACGTTTTTTAGCACCAGGAATTATGGTCTTAAAACAGGCCATCTATTATTCTCCATGGACTGTTGGATTTGTGTGGGAAAACACAGACTGCCACTTTTCTCAGCTTCTGTCATTTTGTGATTGAAAACACTCGTGTCCCTTCATTTCATGGCATTAGCACAGATCAAGATTCTCCTGCTTCATATGAACAAAGTTAAATGTCATCTTAGTTACAAGATGGAAAGCAGTAAAAGAAACTGAGCTCATTTTATTTAAATATGGATTTATTTAAATAAGAGATTAACTCTGATGCAAACCAGCAGTTTGGAAGTGCTATGTGTTTTCCATTCACACAGATCACAGCAGATGAGTTCAAGACAGTCATTCATTGTTAGCCTAACTAATGTTATATATGTCTGTAGGATGCAGGTCTGGTTGCAGAGAAAACTATAATACACTTCCTAAACATACTTTATATCCATACCAGATATAAACCATGGTGGCCTAGATTTTCTAGTGACATGAGCTATACTGGAAGGGTTCAAGGTCAGGTTGGATGCAGCTTTGAGCAACCTGATCTAATGAAAAATGGCCCTGCCCATAGCAAGAGGGTTGGAACTGAATGATCTTTAAAGGTCCTTTCCAGCCCAAATCACTCTGTGATTCTATGACACCTCACTCTAGACAAGTGGGAGCAGCCATTCCCTATTCTACTTTTTCAGATATGGAGAAATGTGTCAGGCAACAACATATTTGCATATTATCAGGTATAGCATATATGGTAGTGGCAGTTTCTTGGAGCACCACAAAATAGTGCATTGGAGGAATAGTGTCTTTGAATTTCTTTCTTAACACTGGCTGGATTATTCCTGCAGTAGTGCCTGATGCATTATACAGCACTGCCTGTCCCTGTTTTATTCGGATATTGATCACGCTGTTCTTTCACTTCTAATCAAGGAGAGGTGCGGAAGCAGAATGTAACACACTATAAAGAAATACATAGCAGGGCAAGAACAAAGGCATAAACTGATTCTAATATCTTTAGAAC